>JAULJZ010166895.1:0-25265 GCA_032270985.1 Heliamphora pulchella
TTTAGATCATGGGCCAGTGTTCTTATAGACACGGGAGCATCACATTCATTTATATCCTCTACATTTGTATCTGCATTGGGGTTGGAAATGGACTGGTTGGGTAGTACATTGTGTTTGGAGACCGCAGTTAGTGGGAAGGTGACGTTGAGCCTTGTTTGTAGATCCTGCGTACTCGAGGTTGCCGGTCGTTGTTCAGAGTTTGATTTTATCATTCTAGACATGACCACGTTTGATGTCATCCTAGGGATGGACTGGCTGACTACCTACCATACCTATATAGATTGTGAGCGTCGGAGGGTGTCGATTTGTACCCCGGAGGGTGATTGCTTCTACTTTGTGGGTGATCGAGATGAGAGCTTGGTGTCTTTACTAGGTGCCACGTGAGTTCGAGGGAACTTGGGTTCTCTCTTTTCTGCTCTCAGTTTGGATATGCCAAATGAGGTTTGAGGGGAGTTACCCCCGTTGTGTGTGACTATCCGGACGTCTTTCCTGGCGATTTGTTCGAGTTACCACCGAGCCGTGATGTGGAGATCTCCATTGATCTCGTTCCAGGAGCGGCTCCTATCTTTATTCCATCATATCGCTTTGCACCTGTTGAGTTGCGAGAACTCAAGGTGCAATTGCAGGAATTGCTGGACAAAGGGTTTGTACGGCTGAGTACGTCTCCGTGGGGAGCACCATATTTGTTTGTGAAGAAGAAGGATGGGTCGTTGAGACTTTGTATAGACTACAGGAAGCTGAACCAGGTGACGGTGAAGAATAGATATCCTATGTCTAGGACTGACGACCTATTTAACCAGTTGAGGGGGTACCTCTGCTTTTCGAACATTGACTTGAGGTTAGGATATCACCAACTGAGGATTAGGGATGAGGACATAACGAAGACCGCTTTTTGGACTCGCTATGGTCACTACGAGTTTCTGGTTATACCGTTCGGTCTGACGAACGCTCCAGCTACATTTATGGGTCTGATGAACCGTATTTTCCACTCCTACCTGGAGAGTTTTGTGGTCGTGTTCGTGGACGATATTTTGGTTTATTCACCTACGAAGGAGATGCATGAGGAGCATCTGCACGTCGTCTTACAGCTTCTGAGAGAACATCGTCTATATGCGAAGTTTGAGAAGTGTGAGTTCTGGATGTCAGAGGTGAGATTCCTTGGACACATGGTGTCGAAGGATGGGGTATCAGTGGACTCGACGAAGACTGATGCAGTGACGGATTGGCAGCGACCACAGAATGTTTTTGAGATTCATAGTTTTCTCGGTCTGGCAGGTTATTATCGACGATTTGTAAAGGACTTTTCTAGGCTGGCAGCACCGATGACGTGCCTTACGCGCAAGGGAATCAGTTTTGTATGGAGCGAGTCCTGTGAGTCAGTTTTCTAGGAGCTGAAGAGGAGATTGACCTGTGCGCCGTTGTTGATTATTCCTGAGCAAGGTCTAGGCTATACAATATACTGCGACGCATCACTTGACGGTTTGGGCTATGTATTGATGCAGGGAGGCAAGGTTGTAGCCTATGGTTCGTGACAGCTGATGATACACAAGAGGAATTACTTGACTCATGATCTGGAGTTGGCAGCCGTAGTCTTCACTTTGAAGACATTGCGACATTATCTATATGGTGAGCATTTAGAAGTTTTCTCTGATTACAAGAACTTAAAATACTTATTTTCACAGAAAGACCTGAATCTTCGCCAGCAACGGTGGATGGAGCTGTTGGGAGACTACGACTTTGAGTTACAGTACCATCCAGGCAAGGAAAATATCGTAGCTGATGCGCTTAGCAGGAAATCTCATGGCTCGTTAGCTTTTGTGGCTCTATGAGAATGGGATATGCTCGGGGTTGTTAGGGAGTTTGATTTGTGTCTCAGGGAGATAGGGGGAGGTGCGGCTTTATATTATGTAGCTTCACAGCGCACATTGATTGCACGCATATTAGAGGCTCAGGGGACTGATCAGGAGGCTCAGATGATACAGGACTACATTACTAGCGAGAAGGATACGGCAGGATGGTTGGTGAGTTTAGATCAGAGTCTGAGGTTGACAGGGCGTTTGTTTATGCCAGAGTTGTGCCGTGCTGGAGTGCTACATGAGTTTCATCACTCATGTCTTGTAGTGCATCCGGGAGGCTCGAAGATGTATCACGATCTACGCCGACAGTTCTGGTGGACGGGACTGGAAAGGGATGTGATTCGATTCATTTCTCGTTGCTTTACTTGTCAGCAAGTAAAGGTGGAGCACCAGAGACCTGCAGGATTGTTACAGCCGCTGCCTGTATCCAAGTGGAAGTGAGAGAATGTCACTATGGATTTTATAATCGGACTTCCACGCTCGCCGAAGGGGCACGATGCTATTTGGGTTATAGTGGATAGGTTGACGAAGTTTGCGCACTTCTTCCCTATTCGAGTGAGTGACCCAGTGGACCGATTGAGTAGATTGTACATTCGAGAGATAGTCCGACTACACAGAGTATCGGTGACTATCGTTTCTGATCGAGACCCATGCTTTACATCGTGCTTTTAGCAGAGTCTTCAGGTGGCTTCGGGGACGAGCTTGACTTTTAGTACAGCTTTTCATCCTCAGGTTGATGGCCAGTCTGAGAGGACCATCCAAATTTTAGAGGACATGTTGAGAGCTTGTGTGCTTGACTTTCGGGGTTCTTGGGAGGATCACCTATCATTGGTAGAGTTTGCATACAACAACAGCTATCAGTCCAGAATTGGGATGGTACTGTATGAGGCTCTGCATGGTAGACCGTTTAGGTCACCTATTTGTTGGACAGAGGTGGGTGAAACCAGTATTTTGGGACCCGACTTAGTACGGGAGACGACAGAGCAGATTGTCGTGATTCGTCAGCTTCTGGTGATAGCTCAGAGCCGCTAGAAGAGTTATACAGATCAGAGGAGGAGACCGATAGAGTTTGCAGTGAGAGATCATGTGTTTCTGAAGGTCTCGCCACGTAGAGGGTTGATGAGATTTGGTCGTCGCAGGAAGCTGTCACCTTGTTTTATTGGTCTGTTCGAGATCCTGGAAAGGATTGGGGTGGTAGCATACCGTCTGGCTTTGCCACTTCAGTTAGCATCCGTGCACAACGTCTTTCACGTTTCTACGCTTCGGAGGTATGGGCCGAATCCATCTCATGTTTTAGATTAGACTAAGTTGACAGTTGATGAGGATGTCACGTATGAGGAATGCCCAGTGAGGATTCTGGATACGAAGGAACAAGTGTTACGGGGAAGAACGATTGCGTATGTCAAAGTTCAGTGGCTTCATCACGGGATTGAGGAAGCGACTTAGGAGCTTGAGTCTGGGATGCGTGTTAGATATCTAGTTATGTTTACCTCGTGACCTTGTAGGGAATTTTGGGGGTGAAATTCCTTAAGGGGGGAGAGTTGTGAGACCCAAAACCTTGTTAATTTTGGTATATATAAATGTTGACGTCTTTGTCCTTCATGTTATATACCATCGATGCTTGGTTTATGTTTTGGGTTGTAGAACAGCATGTATAGATGTGTTTTAAGCTTTTTCGGACCTTGTTTAGATGGGTTGGGTTAGTTTTTGGCTTGTTTGTTTGGCCTTAGAACACAAAACACGAGAACCAAAATAGTAGGCTGTTTGGTCGACTGAACTGGTGAGTTCAGTCGACTGAAATGAAAACCAGTAGGTTGAGAACCTTGGGTTCGGTCGACTGGGGGGCTTGGTCCAGTCGACATAACCATTTTTCTTGAGTTTAGTCGACTGAACTCAAGGGTTCGGTCGACTGAACTGTGGCAGTTTATGTTTTTCGAGGCACTTCAGTCGACTAATGTGCTCTCTTCAGTCGACTGAACAGTGTTTTTGGCGTGCCTATATGTATTCCAGCCCCTAGAATGTTTGGAAAAGCTTAGTTCTTTCCATTCTCTTTGCCTTCTCTCTACATTTTTGAACCGCCCGAGCCTAGTTTTCGACGATCAGCTTGTGGATCCCTGCTATTCACGCTGCTAGCTTCGCGCTCATCCGGTCTGATTCTCGTTTCAACGAGACCTAATTTTTGAGGCGTCGGGTTTTGACCCAACGTGGTAGGATTCTAGACCCTGCTGCTATATTAGGGTGTTGTATGCAATTGTATGCTTTTTCACCGATAGAAAATGCATGAAATGTCATATCTATGTTTAAACTTTGGTTTTCTGGGTAAAAAGCATGTTTTTTCTTTTCTTTGTTTGGTACATCATATGACATGTGATTTTATGTTTTTCGAAGGGCGTTCTTAAAAACAGTGGTTTTTGTTGGAAAATGGAGGATTTTGATGGAAATCTCAAGATTTTATGTTTTGGAGGTTTGGAGCTCGCCTTCGGGGTTGAGTCTCAGGTTTTGAAACGTTTTGTGAAAATCGGGATAAAACATTTTGAAAATGTTTTGTGTGATCTCCTTGTTGAAGGATGGATCTAAATACATGTATAATGTATTTTGGAGAAAAAGGTTTTGTAGTTGAGCTACAGTTCTATTTTTAGAAGATTATCTAAATGTACCGGGATGACATGTATTTGGCACGAGTTGCCCTCGGTAAAAGTCCGAAAACATGCGCAGCGTAAGTACTCAGGTTCTTCGGGCTAGTCCCCATAAATTGAGACGGATGGGTGCTCAGCTCTCTCGGGGTCATAACCTGTAAATTGAGTGGTTATGTTCATGGTGCTCCGTATAGAACCTGTGTGTATCTAGGCGATCCCACGATATCTGCGGGTTAGATACTGGACAGGGGTCTATAGTTGCTTGCTCTATCCTCTTGTGATTGAGTCGGTACATAGGACCTTACTCTTCTTATTCCGCGATGATACATTCCGCGAGAGAACAATGTTTTGATTACTATTTTTCCTTAACTATGATGGTTTACTGTATTATTTGCAAATTCATGGGTTTAAGGATGGAAACATGATTTTATGATAATAAAACCATTTGAGAGGCTTGTGTTGGCCTGATGGGAAAACTTATGGGTTTTGGATGTAAAACCATTTGGGTTATGGTAGAGTTCGCTCCCACCATGTGATTGCATATTACCAGCTTTATAGCTTTATTATCTATTTCTATTGGGCTTCGGCTCACAGGTGGGACTTTTCTGTAAAACTGTTTTTAGGTGATAATGTGGATGAGGAGTAGCTCTAGTGAAGCTTATGGTAGCAGAAGACTTTTATAGTTTTCCTTTTTGATATGCCTATTCCAGAAGGCAATTTTGTACACCATAAGGCCATATACATATGCATGTTATACAGGGTGTTTACAGCTTATGAGAGATTCATATTGGGTTTTCCTTTGATTTCAACAGGTGGTTTTGAATGTATGAAAATCTATTTTCTGTAAAGCTAGTGTTTGGTGGATATTCACGTGACCCTGGGTTTTGGGGCGTTACAGCCTTTGACTGACTTTTGGGTAACATATTAGAGATCAAACTCAGATAATAACAGCAACCATCGGGCCAGCCTTCTTGTCAGTGCCGACATTTAGAACAGATACTTCAACAGGTCCATCCGAGAGATGATGTTCACTGTGAAAGACAACATGTAGTGCCTTAATTTTTGGGAAGCCCAAACCAAGGCCCAGCATATCTTTTCTAGCGGCGTGTACTGTATTTCCGACCCAATCATCTTCTTGCTTAAGTAGTAGACAGCCTTTTCGATTCCAATTTCTCCTTCTTGTGCCAGTATACATCCCATAGTTGAGTTAATCACTAACAAGTAAAGAATTAGTGGCGTGTCATGTTCAGGAGGAGCTAGAATAGGTAGATTTTGTAGGTACTATCATATGGCATCAAAGGCGTCTTGTCATTTCTATCCCATTCAAATTTAACTCCTTTCTTCAGTAAACGGAAGAGTGGCTCACAAGTAGTTGTCAACTTTGCGATGAATCGACTAATGAACTAGATTTTTCTCAAAAAGCCCCTAACTTCCCGCTCAGTCTTCGGAGGAGGCATTTCCAAAATTGCTTTGATCTTCGAAGGGCCGACTTCAATGCCTTGTTGACTGATCATGAATCCAAGCATTTTTTCGACAGTGACTCCAAATGCACACTTCTGTAGGTTGAGCCGCATCTTGTACTTTCAGATCCTTTCAAAGAACTTTTGCAGTGCTGTGATGTGTCCATCCCGATCTTTAGACTTGACTTTCATGTCATCCACGTACACCTCGACCTCCTTATGTTTCATGTCATGATGTAGAGTAGTGGCAGCCCTTTGATAGGTTGCCCCTACATTCTTTAGACCAAATGGCATCACACGATAACAATAGGTGCCCCAAGGCGTGGTGAATGTCGTCTTTTCTCTGTCTTCAGGATCCATCAGAATCTGGTTGTATCCGAAGAAGCCATCAATGAATGATATCAAAGCATGTCCCGCTGTACTGTTTACTAAGACGTCGATGTGCGGTAGCAAAAAATCATCTTTTGGGTTGGCCTTGTTGAGATCTTAAAAATCTACGCAGACTCGGATACAGCCGTCCCTCTTTAAAACTGGTACAATGTTGGCTACCCATTTTGGATACTCGGTTACCATCAAGAATCCAGCACTAATCTGTTTGGAACCTTCTTCTTTGATCTTTAGAGCCCATTCTGGCTGGATCCGTCTTAATTTTTGTTTGACTAGTTTAGCATCAGGGTACAAGGGGATATGGTGCTAGACAATATCAAGATCAATTTCATGCATATCTTCGTAAGACCACGCAAATACATCTTTGAATTCTTTTAATAAAGTTATTAATTGTTCTTGTTTAACTATGGATAAGGAATAATCAATTTGAACAATTTGTGGGTTAGTTTCTTTACCCAGATTTATTGACAAAGTTTCTTCAATTATTGGTTGGGCACGCATTTCTTCTTGTCTTTTTATTAAAAGTTTTATTTCTTCGGGAATATCCCCGTCGAATTCAAAATCATCAACAAGCGTATGAAATAACTCAAACAAAGCAGACTAACCCTGAAATCTTGTTCATTTCATTAAAAATAGAGGGAATTACAAACTCGATGGTGTAAGCAGGGAGAGGAGAACCAACAGATGTGCCCTCGACTACAAACTCCGACTCAAACTTGGACTCAAGATAGACAACCTGCGTATTACAAGACTCGAGGGTCCAGTTATTCACTTCTTTTGTGGCCGCATCGACGATAAGCTTGGTGCAGTCGGCTGGTGCGCTGAAACCCATCATGTAGCAGTCCTGATCAGTTATATGCAGCTGGGCTATTTTTTCATTAAACAGCACTCCCATATCGGTACCATCAAGCTTGTCAGCCCAGTCTTCCTCTTAGGCTTTCTTTCCTTCTTCTTTCCCTTCCACTGTCTCTTCCTCCTCTGTGTTAGACAACTGATGGCTAAAAAGATCTCCAACTCTGGCAGCTTTTGATTGGTTTCTTCATCGATCCACAGCTCTGGAAAGCCACAATACAAAAAATCTTTCCCTTCCTTGACGAAGTACCCATTGAGTGTCCCAGAATAATCAGCCTTTTGTCCCCTTCTAGGCCCTTCTAGATCTTCTTCCGTTTGTTTATACCTAAGACCAAAACGGTGCGAAGTCGACAATTCCTGAATGGGTTCCGGGATACCCTGCTGTTTACGCCCTAATCCCATGCCCGGGAAGAAGGACATTTTCCTCATCATTATTACAGCCCGTAGGTTGACATACCTTTCTTTTTCATTCATCAGCATCTGAACAGCCTGTGCTTCATCAAATCGAAAACCACTGAGCAACATATCATCTTCACTATGCTGAACTTCTAACAGAGTTGTACCCTCTCCTCCTCTCGGGGGATGAATGATGTCTTCTCCGTGAATAGTTAAAACTATCTCGTTCTTTATCAGCTTTAGTTTTTGATGGAGAGTCGATGGTACAGTCTGGACATTTGGGTCATGCAACCAAGGTCTTCCCAACAACAAGTTGAAAGACGCTGGTACATCTAGTACATGAAACTCAGCTGATGTTTCCAGAGGTCCTACTAAAACGGTGAATGATACCAGTCCTAGTACCTCCCTTCTTGTGTTGTCATAGGCTCGCACCCCTTGACTGTAGGGAGTAAATTGGTCTGGCCTCAACCCCAAGCATACGACCGTTCTCAATGGGCAAACGTTAAACCAGATCCATTGTCAATGAGGGTTACCAGGACCCACTTTTCTAGGCATTTAACGGTGATGTGCAGTGACTTATTGTGACTTTTTTCTTCAGCGGGAAAATCCTTATTAGAAAAGGAAATGACTTTTGGTTCGTCGGCTGGCAGAATAAGCCCAATAAGTTACTCGGGGGTTGCATCTATCGGGACACTGGCCTTGTTTAACACCCTTAAAATAGCTTGCACGTGCTTATGCGAAGCCATCAATAAGCCCAAGATACTGATGTTGGCATGCGACTTTTTCAACTGTCTCAATACAGCATCATCCTCCTCCTCTTGCTCTGTTTCTTTCCCTTTTCCACTTGGATGTCCTTTCTCTAGATGGGCTAGCTTAAAATGTCCTCCACTTCTAGTTAGGTGTTCCATGCCATCTTCGGGATCCCATAATCCCGGCATCACATTATCAGTCTGTCTCACTTCGTCTACGTGCAAAGGGCTTTCAAACGCCTACAAATCATTTAGGTCACTAACAGCTACCCTTTCCTTTCTTTCCTCATCATCTTCAATAGCCCATGTATTATCAATTTCTTCCCATATGTCCTCTTCGACAAAGTTCTCTTGTTGTTCCCGAATAGCCCAGAAATCAGTCCACTCTGCCCCATCTAATTTCAACACGATTCTTACCAGCCAGTAGGACTGCATTTCGTCGACGTACACTTCCTCCTCAAAAAGTTGGGAAAGGGTGAATCCATCAAGCACATGTCCAAATCCATAAGGTTGACTTGGGTAATCCAATGGCCAGTTATATTCTTCCTTGCGCTCCTCCTCTTGTTGATAGGTTTGAATTATCGATTGATACCATTCCCAGGCATTATCATTCTATTCTTCCATCCTGTCTCGATTGCCTCTAACCATCATGAATGAGCATGCTGTATGATCCTCAGTTATTGAAACATGAGGGCATGGTAGGTGTACTAAACAGATGTGCTGGTTTGGGTCCTCCGATTCCCCCAAAGATATGTAATTTATCCCGGCTTACCTAGCATGATTCAACAAGGGGTTAGTTATTATGTTTGGTTTTAGACCAGCAGATGGTGGCGGGATCACTTTGTTATCAATGACATTTTGGATATCATGACGCAGCCTCATGCACTTATCAGTCAAATGCCTAGGACCTTGATGGAAGGCACAGTATTGGAAAGCATTGAATCTCGACGGTAGGGGATCGGGTATAGGCATGGGGTCTAATGGTTTGATGAGCCCTTTCTCGACGAGTTGATTCAGGGTGGTGGATAAAGAAATGTTGAGGGGAGTAAACACCCTCCTTGGCCTCTATTGCTGTTTGCTGTTATCTGACTATTGGGGATTATTGGACTGCTGGGTGGAAGAGGATGGATTCAGCAGGTTTACCTCATTTGAGCGGGACACGAGGTTGGTGGTAGCGGATTGGTTCTGGTTATTTGTGGGGAAAGTCCTTCTGGGTTTTTGACTAGGTTTGGATTTTTCAATATTCCCAGACTGGATTGCATCTTTTATCTGAACCCTGGCATCGAACAACTGCTCAAATGTGGAGAGCGACTGTGTGATCAGATAGCGTTTCAGGGGGGGATGAAGATTCATCACTACGATCCTGACTTTCTCTTTCTCAGAGGGCCGATTTATTATTTTTGCGACCTTACCCCTCCAGCGGGTCAGGACATCAACAAAAGACTCCCTGGTTTCTTAGCAAATGGTCTCTAACTCCCGAGTAGTTACATCTAACTGGATATTATAACTGTACTGGCTGACAAATGCCGTAGCTATGTTGTCCTCCCAAGTCCTTGTTTTTGCTACTTCTAGAGAAAGGAACCATTTATGAGCTACCCGAGAAAAGGATCGGTAAAAGAGTTGAACCTTCAACTGGTCATCAATTCCCATCGGTGATAAGGTACCAACATACATTCGGAGATGAATTCTGAGATCTCCGGTTCCATCAAATTTTTCCATGTCTGGCATTTTGAACTTTTCTAGTAGTTTAACATCGGGGAATAAACATAGCCCTCCAACATCTAGCATGCATTCTTCAATCCCTTTGGCTTTTCTAAGAACTTTCTCCATTTGGTCAATCTTCTCAATCAACGTGTATTCTCTAGACTGAGCAGTATTTTCTTCCTCAACTAACATCTGACGAGGGTTCCGTGGTGGTAGTGGAACGATTTGCGGTCCATCGGGGACTTGATTGTCATCCCAAAAATCTTTGGCATCCTGATTTGTGTCCTCTGATTGTCCATTCGTAACAGAGATAAGGGCCTGAATTACCCGGATCTGTGCCTGACACTGCACTTGAGCCTGGGTCTACTATTCTATGGCTCGTTGTATATCAGCGATTGCCCTCATTAGGGCTGTCAGATTCACCTCATTTTATTTCATCTCAACTGACTGTTCGGGTACCCTACAGAGTCTTCCTATCATTAATCTTTTCCAGACATGTGCTGACCGCACTTTTCCCAGCCTAATGGTAAATCCTCAAAAAAACTTGATTCCCAAAAGTAGAATAACCAGTATTAGACACTTCCCGGGCAAATATTCTGACAATAAATAGCAAATATTTTGGATACCCAAAGCAGTGAATCATGAGCAGGTAAACATGGAGACTGAAACAATGCCCCTGCCGGGTATATACCAGCAGCATATTAACAGGACAACCCGGGATGACGGCTAAGGAGAAGATTAACCAGCTTCTAAAGGGGAGGTTTCTCTAAACGGACGATACCCCGGTAAGAACATAGAACTAGACTGAGAAGACCGGTTTGACTTAAAAATTTTAAGGAAAAGCAGGCAGCATAACAAGAAGGAAAAAGAACTAACTCTCACGGGTATGACAAGCATAACCTAAACAAAGGTAGAGGAAACCAACAACTCGGGAAGAACCCAAAGGAGAGAGAAATTACCCTAGAAGTGTTAAAACGAAACACGGGCATGACACCGATAAGAAAACTATGGTATGGAAATAGAACATGGTGAAAGGGAAGCTCGGGTAAGGACCCGAGGGAAAGGCTAACCTAAGCAAAGGATAACAGAAGACCCGGGTCGAACCCGGAGAAAGAACTAGCCTAAACTTGATCAAAACAATCCTAACAATATACAAACAAAATATACAATGAAGAAAAACACATAATTCTACTAGGGTTAGCAACACCTAATTTAGGGGGTTCTAAGTTCACTATATGCAAAAGGCCTATTTTGGTCAATCGAACATGGTACCTTCTGAATAGAGTTGGGTATATACCTCCCATGCCTGGAGTGGTGCATGACATGGTCAAATGGTACGCCCGAACTCTTTTACTGCACCTATGATAGCGTACAGTCAGTAAGAGTTGTCCGTCTTTCCAACAATCTTCGAAACGGATTAACGTTCAGAGCATCAGGTCGACCAGGCAAGGGGGTTTGAAGAACAATGCATATGCATGCAAAAATGCAAATGAAAAATTCTTATTAAGAACCAATGATGTTTTCGAGTCTAACCCTCTTATTTAGTTTTAGAAACCAGTACCTAGTAGAATCGCCAGAAAATATTGTGGCGTTGGAATTTAGGGGTTATTTTGAAAAAATATTCAAAAATAAGTAATTCAAAGAATGTTTAGAAAAATCTTTTAACATCTTAAAAACCAAATTTTGAAAACTCTTTTTGTTGAAAGTAAAGTCGCCACTTAGTTTTTGAGAAAAACTAAGAAAAACAAAATTGGCTACTGATCTTTAAAACGTTAAGCAGAGAAAGAGAGTTCGGGGGCTAAGGTACGAATCGGGAAAGGTGTTAGGCACTCCGTTCGCCCAATCATAAGATTGCCCTCTACTAATCATTATTGGTTCTTTAATATGATTTCTCAAATGCATGCAAATAAAGAAAATGGGGGTGAAGAGAGAACATTCAAAATTTAGTATAGAAAATACATAAAATATGTACATAACACTCCCAAAACAAATAAGTGTCAAAAGAAAAATCTTAAACCCTATAGCATGCAATTTCTATCTAAAGGATACATGAAACACATCCTTATGCAATGTTGTTTAAACAACCTAAACTAACATGATTTGGTTAAAAGAATACACATGTGGTAGAAATTGTTAAAATTACCTAAATATGGATTCGCTACAAAAATAAACTAAACTATTTTAAAATGATTTCAAATAAACCAACTAAGACATGCATATTATCAAAGCAAACTATATTAAAATGATGGATTAATAAAAGAAATAATAGAAGATGCATGAAGAAAAATCCTAAAAAAAGCTTACAAAAGAAACTTATACTACAAAGAAAAGATGTTAAAAAAATGCTATATTAACAAAAGAAAGTCTAATTATTTACATTTTGTATTTTAAAAGAGATAAAGGAAAATAAAGGGAAAAGAATACAAAAGGGAAGAAAACTACATTTAAAGAACGAGAATTAGAATAAGAGACTTTTTTTTGTGATTTTTGGGTTTAATAAAAAAAAAGGAAATTAAGTTGAGATAAGATGGTTATGAAAAGAAAATAGAGCTATAAAGAAAATGGAGCTTTAAAAGTAAAATATGTACTAAGCAAAGAAGTACTAAAACTAGTAATGAAAAGAAAATACTAAAGCTAACAAAGAAAAGGTTAAATTAATATTAAGAGAAAGAAAAAAAAATATAACATTACAAGGGAATTTAAAGCTAGTAATGAAAGAAAATGAAAGTTAGAAAAGAAGTGTTAAACTAAAAAGAAAATAAAATGGAGCATTAAATTAATATTATAAGAAAAGAAAAAAAATTGAACTAGAGCATTATTAAAGAAAAATTAGACTAATTAAAGAAAAATAAAATAAAATAAAATGTTAGAAAATTAAACTAATGCTAAAAAGATAAATTAAAATAACTAAGAAATGAAAATAAAATTACTACATTAAAAGAGAAAGGAAAAGAAAAAGAAAATAAAATATTCTAATGAATGAGATTGGACTAATATTAAAAAGACAAAAAATTAATTACAACTATTCAATTTAAATGCGGAATGTAGTATTAATTACTACATTCACGTAAAAATAGGTGCATTATTGTAGCAATTAACAATATTATTCAGTTATAAATGTCGAAATATATTAGTACCAATTAATGGATACAAATGAAAAATACAATGTGTTAAGTGTGAGTACGAAGGAATTAACAATTAAAGAAGTAAAGAAAATAATTAAATTATATGAAGTAAACAAGATTAATTACATGAATGGAAAGAGTAGGCAATTTGAAATAGAATTTTAACCCGGTCACTCCAAAAGAGAGGAAATGGAGCTAGAAAGACCAGAGATCCAAACGACGTACCTGAATCGTGGAATCCTCAAATTGCGGAATGTGCTTCAATCCTCGGATGGTGAATCCAAGCTAGGGCTTCAAATGTAGGTATTGGGGGTTGAGGACTCGGTGTTTTAGCAGGGCTTCGACGTCGGGGCTCGAAATTTCTTGGCATCTCGACAGAGCTTCACTCACTAATCTCACACTCCAAATCTGTCCTAAAAAACATACCAGGGGTGCGGTATTTATAGAATTTATCAGCTAATGGGATGTTGCCACGTTTAAGGGACACATCAGACCATTTGGAGTTGGCGATCGCCACAATGCACATTGACGGTTGCCATGTTTTTGAAAGGTTCCACAAAGTTCTATGGCGGTCGTCATGATGGGAGTTGGCGGTCGCCACTTTTGGCTAGGGTTTCTACAAAGTTCTATGGCGGTCGCCGTGATGGATGTTGGTGGTCGGTTTACTTGGGCAACAAGTTTTTATGATTCGTCAAAATTTCATTGGTTTGAAGGTTGCGGGTTTAAATACCGAGTTTGGATCACATCCCAAGGATCATACTGAGGCACCATTTCACCTGTTTTCATCATCGGATTCGCCTAAGGTTAGGCGGGGTCAAATTGGGTTGTCTACACCACGTCTCCCGTAGCTTCAACGGGAAGGTCGGAGAAGAGAGAGCTTATTTTTTTTAGATGCAGACGGCCAGGGCATCGTTGGGCAGAGTTTCGTAGTCCAGTGCCAGTTTAGGCGCAGTCGCAATCGTACGCTTAGGAGTGGGGGCTAGTGGTATGTTTTGAGTGCGGCCAGTCTGGGCACATCCGTAGGGACTGTCCAAGAGGAGGGAGTATCCAGAGTACAGCTGGAGCACCTGTTACTCCATGTTCTCAGGGACGCCAGTTATCCAGGTTCGTAGAAGTGGGCGCCTCGGTATAGTCGGGCAGACAGTCGACAGTTTAGGGCCACAGTGGACAGGCCAGAGCTTATGTTCATGCAGATCCCAGTTGATCTAGAGCACCAGCTGTGCCCGATGCTGCTGCTATCACCTCCATGATCAGAGGTACTCTTATAGTCTATAGATCGTGGGCCAACGTTCTTATCGACACGGGAGCATCACATTCGTTTCTATCATCTGCATTTACATCTGCTTTGGGGTTGAAAACGGACTTGTTGGGTAGTGCCTTGAGCGTAGAGACCCCAGTCAGTGGGATTGTGACGTTGAGTCTTATTTGTAGATCTTGCGTGTTAGAGGTCGTCGATCGTTCTTTAGAGTTTGACTTTAACATTTTAGACATGACCATGTTTGATGTCATCCTAAGGATGGACTTGCTGACCACCTATCGTGCCTTTATCGATTACGATTGACGGAGGGTAACGAATTGTACACCGGCGGAAGATTGCTTTTGCTTTGTGGGTGATCGGGATGAGAGTTTGGTATCTATGTCGGGTGTTGTGCGGAACCAGGGCAACCTGGGATCCCTATTTGCAGCTCTCATGTTGGAGGAGGAGGTTGAGGTTCGAGGAGCATTACCTCTAGTGGTTTGTGACTATTTAGATGTCTTTCCTGACGATCTGTTTGAGTTGCCGCTGAATCGGGAGGTAGAGTTATCTATCGAGTTGGTTCCAGGAACCGCTCCCATATCCATGTCGTCTTACCATTTTGCACTCGCTGAGTTGCGTGAACTCAAGATACAGCTTTAGGAGTTACTAGATAGGGGGTTTGTGTGCCAGAGTACTTCACCGTGGGGAGTTCCTGCTCTTTTTGCTAAGAAGAAAGATAGATCTTTGTAATTGTGTATCGACTACCGGAAGCTGAATCAGGTGATAACCTAGAACAAGTATCCTATGCCAAGGATAGATGATTTGTTTGATCAGTTGAAGGGATCGAATTGCTTTTCAAAGATAGACTTGAGATCAAGATACCACTAGTTGAGGATTAGGGATGTGAACATAGCAAAGACCGCCTTTCGAACTCACTATGGTCACTATGAGTTTCTGGTCATGCCGTTCGATCTAACGATTGCTCCTCCTACATTTATGGGTTTGATGAACCGAATCTTCCATCCTCATCTGGACAATTTGTGGTGGTGTTTGTGAATGATATTCTCATCTACTCACTGACTAGGGAGGTGAACGAGGATCACCAACGTATTGTTCTACAGACTTTGAGAGAGCATTGCGTGTATGCGAAGTTCGAGAAGTGCCAGTTCTGGATGTCTGAGGTGAGGTTTCTTGGACACTTAGTGTCGAAGAAGAGGTAGCTATGGATTCATCGAAGACAGATGATGTGACGGGTTGGGAGAAACCGAAGAACGTCTTTGAGATTCGTAATTTTTTGGGTTTAGCAGGTTACTATCGGCGGTTCGTGAAGGATTTTGCGAGACTTGCTGTGTTGATGACGCGTCTGACGCAGAAGGGAGTTGTGTTCATTTGAAGTGAGTCCTATGAGTAGGCATTCCAGGAGCTGAAGATGAGGTTGACTAGCGCACCAGTGTTGATTATCCCAGAGTGAGGCTTGGGGTATACAGTGTACTGCGGCTCATCACACGACGGTTTAGGTTTTGTTTTGATGCAGGGAGGTAAGGTTGTAGCCTATGGTTGTCGACGGTTGAAGAAGCATAAGTAGAACTACCCAACACACGATCTGGAGTTGGCAACCGTGGTCTTTACCTTGAAGACATGGCGTCACTATCTTTATCATGAGCACTTCGAGGTTTTCTCCAATCACATGAGCTTAAAATACTTATTTTCGCAGAAGGACCTGAACTTGCGCCAACAACGATGAATGGAGTTGTTGGAGGATTATGATGTTGACTTGTAGTATCATCCAGGGAAGGCCAATGTTGTGACTGATGCTCTCAGTAGCAGATCTCACGGATCGTTGGCTTATGTGGCTATACGTGAGTGAGATATGCTTGGAGAGATGGGGGAGTTTGCTCTGTGTCTCGTGGAGACAGCGATGGGTGCCACCTTATTTTTAGTGGTTTCACGACCAGCGTTGATAGTACGTGTGCTAGAGGTCTAGCAGACAGATCAGGAAACTCAGATGATACGAGATCGTGTTGCTAGTGGAGAGGATACAACAGGTTGGGTTGTGGGTTTAGACTAGAGTCTAAGATTAGTCAGGATGCTATTTGTGCCAGAGTCATGCCGTACAGATATACTATATGAGTGCCATCATTCTCACCTTGTAGGGCATCCAGGAGGCACGAAGATGTATCATAATCTACGTCATCAATTTTGTTGGACAGGGATGAAAAGAGATGTGATCCAGTTTGTTTCTCGGTGCCTTACTTGTCAGAAGGTGAAGGCAGAACACCAGAGACCGGCAGAATTGTTATAGCCATTACCGATATCAAAGTGGAAGTGGGAGAACGTCACGATGGACTTTATTTCGGGACTTCCTCGATCACCAAGGGGGCACGATGCCGTATAGGTTGTGGCTGATAGGTTAACAAAGTCTGCACACTTTCTCCCCATTTGTGCGAAGGATTCGGTGGATAGACTTAGTAGATTATATGTCGGAGAGATAATTCAGTTGCATGGAGTGCCAGTGTTTATTGTTTCTGACCAAAACCCACGATTCACCTCGCGCTTTTAACAGAGTCTTTAGGAGGCCTTGGGGACTAACTTGATGTTCAGTACAGCTTTTCACCCCCAGATGGATGGTCAGTCTGAGAGGACTATACAGATTCTGGACGATATGTTGAGGGTATGCATACTTGATTTTAGAGGTTCTTGGGAGGATCATCTACCTTTGGCAGAGTTTGCATACAACAACAGCTATCAATCCAGTATTGGGATGGCACCGTAAGAGGCTTTGTATTGTAGACTGCGTAGGTCACCAGCGTGTTGGATAGATGTGGGAGAGACCACAGTGTTGGGACCCGACATGGTACAGGAGACGACAGAGAAGATTGCAGTGATTTGCCAATGCCTTTTGACAGCTTAGAGCTGTCAGAAGAATTATGCAAATCAAAGGAGAAGGCCTTTGGAGTTTGTAGTGGGAGATCACGTGTTTCTAAAGGTCTCACCACGTAGAGGTTTGATGATATTTGGTCGTAGTGGGAAGCTATCACCCCGTTTCATTGGACCTTTTGAGATTCTTGACAGGGTTGGAAAGGTTGCTTATCGTTTGTCTTTGCCACCTCTGTTAGCATCTGTGCACAACATATTCCACGTTTTTATGCTTCAGAGGTATGAGCCTAATCCTTCACATATGTTAGATTGGTTCGAGCTGCGGGTTGATGAGGATGTCACCTATGAGGAACGCCCAGTGAAGATTCTAGACACGAAGGAGCAAGTGTTGAGGGGCAGAACAATTGCTTATGTCAAAGTCTTATGGCTTCATCACGAGGTTGAAGAAGCGATGTGGGAGCTTGAGTCTGGGATGCATGCTAGATACCCGGAGCTGTTTACCTCGTGACCTTGTAGCGAATTTTGGGGGCAAAATTCCTTAAGGAGGGAGAGTTGTGAGACCTAGACCCGTCTTTTTTTGTATTGTTTAGATATGTTGGATGTGTTTCTTTCTATATCTATATTTGGTGTTTTTGTTTTAGCATGTGTAGGTGCGTTTTGATGCATGTTTCGGTTTATATAAGCATGCGGGGTTGCTTCCCAGGAGTGTAGGGAGTTACGATGCGAATTTTAAAAATTCAAAAAAAAAAAGATATTTTGGAGGTCTTTAAATATCGGGAGTTAAATATTTTCAAAAAGGTATTTTCAAAACTTACTCGCTAAGTTTCTTCATTTTTCTCTCTACCTTCTCTCTAACTTCTCAGGGACCTGGGGCTTGGTTTTTGATAGTCCAATAGCCGATCCTTGTTGTTGGCATCGTGGTCTACGCATCCATCAGGAAGGAATTTATTCCGATGAAGCTCAATTTTGTACGTAGATCGAGACATTGAGTTTTCAACTCACCGAGGTAGGATTCTAGACTTTAAAGTTGTTAGAGGGTATTATATGTAATCTTATGCATCTTTACCGTTTTATATTCGTGAAAAGATGTTTCATGTTTGGGAAAATTAGGTTTTTGGTTTAAAAACCTTTTTTCCTCGTTTCGGTTCGATGAAAACGGTGTTGGATGTTTCTTTTGAGGCCTTTGATGATAAGCTTGGGCGTGTGTGAGTCCATGGGTGTTTGATGGAAGCATCGAGGCTTTGTCTTGGGTTTAAAATGGAAAAATCGTAGCTTAAAAACATTTTCTCGGCTAGTCCAATCGACTGAACCATGGTGGTTAGTCGACTGGATCATAGTTTTATGGGTTCAGTCGACTGAACCTCGAGTGTCAGTCGACTGGACCGTGTGTTGGGCATTTTGAGCCTTTTCCACTATGTTTTTCAGTCAACTAGAGGGTGGATCTAGTCGACTGGATCTGGGCTGATGGGCGTGCATCTTTGAAAATCATGTTTTTGAAGGTTTGGAGCTAACCTGTGGAGTTGAGTCTCAACTTCTAAAATGTTTTGATGAAAATATGTTTTTACATGTTTTGTTTGATCTCCATAGTTGATGGATTAGATCTCTTTTTATACATGTGTTGTATAAATTGTTTTACAGGTGATTTTTAAATATTTTCCTTAGATGTACCGTGGCAGTGGGTGTGTTGAGTTGGGCTTCCATTGCTCCACAGTGAAAATTTGAAAATGTGCGTAGAGTAGGTCCCTACGTGCCTTCAGGTTAATCCCCCGTGAACGAGGTTGGTGGGTGCTTAGTGCCCTCGGGTTGTGAGCTTGTAAACTAAGTGGTTGGTGGGTGCTTAAGGCCCTCGGGTTGTGAACCTGTAAACTAAGTCGGTTGCCTCCGTTAATGGCGTTGGTTGCGTTGTCGTAACTCCGTATAGAACTTATCATTATCGAGCAGGCCTTAAGTGGTGACTAGGATAATGGGCAGGATTCTATAGTTGTTATCTTTGTTTGTGTGGTAGAGTCGATATATAAGATTACATTTTATTTCTTTTTCCTCGGCTGTGTGACCCAGTGGAGAATACTGCATTTTAACTACTTTCCCTTAACTATGGCATGATATCTATCAAGATGATATGCATAGTTTTAAGGACGAAAAATTGATGATTTTTTAGAGGAAATCCTTGTTAGCTCCTGTGGTTGAGCTTATGTGCTCATGATTGCATAACCTGCTTTATAACTGTATGTAGTCTATTTTCTGTTGGATTTCGGCTTATGGTGTGAGATTTTTCTGTAAAACCATTTTCAGGCGAACATGCGGAGTTGACCTAGATGCAGTGGTGATGGAAGACTTGCTATAGTTTTCCCTGTTTCTGTGACATGTAGTTTACATGTGATGCCTGTTTCAGAAGGCGAGTTTTGCACGCCTTGAGACGATATACTTACTCATGTATGAGAATGCATGTTTACTATTTATGAGAACTGAACTTTGGAAAATCTATTATCCAAATGTTGTATATTTTTTAGTTGATGGTATTCCAACTTCAAATCTTATTGTCATAAACGGTGTTTTGTTGGGTTTTTGCGTGACCCTAGTGTTTGGGGCGTGACATTCATAATGCATAACAGTCCCTCTTTGCCTGGTAATCTTCTTTTTTTGAAAAATATTAAAAATGAGTAGGGGAATGTTGGTCACATTTTTAATATTAATTAAGTTAATTGTATAAATGGTGGAGACTAATAGTCTTCATATATGTATTTATGGAAGATAAATATATTTATGAAAGATGAATGTTATTATTAAATTAATATGTATATACATAAATACTTGTATATTATTTATTCTTGTTTATCTCTCATTCATGAATGGATGTATCTGGCCAATCATCCATTTATCATCTTATTTTTTCATTCTCCCATTTTTCTCCCTATAAATAGATCAACATCCATCCCATTTCATATGAAAAAAAAAATGACATTTTCCATGCAAAATACTTCAGATATTACGGGCCAAAGAAGGGTGTTCTTGTTGGTGGAGTTTTGGGTTCTACAACTTATACAGAATTTGTTTGAGCCACACAACAATCAGTTGGGTTGTTAAATCCTAGGGGGGACAAGTCAAATTTGAAAGTTTGCTGCATCGGTCTCGGGTTTTGCCAACCGCAGAAGGCTTGAATCTCCTTAGAGAGAGCGAGAAATCCACGTCTCAGCCTGTTCTGGTGTTGCTTGCTTTTTTCAATTATCGTACTTCAAAAATATCAATTTATTGGTATTTTACAACACTAATAATCTAATCATGAATATACGGTCTAAAATTTAACGAATTATTAGTTTGAGTCTTGCAATACGAATATGAAACTATTGATTTTCAAATACAAAATTTAAAGTGGACTCTCACATATTTTGTAATACCATCCGAATCCACTTTGTCTGAAATAACGAACTAGTTTTTATCATCTTGTACCAAAAATGTGCCTTTGAATTTTATCATCTTCTACCAAACGTGTGGCTTTGAATTCAAAAGTTCAACAGAAATTTAATAGTCCTATTTGAATAGTATGCATAAGGGAGTTTGAGTTTATGAGAAATTATTCATATGGGAATCAAAATTCATATTACTTTATGGTGAGTATTTATTGTAGGGGTAATTTTAAATGCACACATTTTTTTTTTTTGGTTTTTGACAACCACATGTATAGTTTTTAATGCGTGGTGTATAATGACTCCACGCATAAGGTAGGTGTCAAAAGAGTAAAAAAAGTATGCATTTACAATTACCTTTATAGTAGCTGAACTTACAGTAAAAATAAATTATTGAAAAGCAAAACTCAAAAACACTAAATGGAGTTTTTTAAAAAATAATTTTTGAACGTTAAAAGATAATCTTTGTATATTTAAATTATTTTATATGTAGCGGAATGACATTGTGAGACCCTGTACCATTTTATTTTGATATATATTAATATTTGGTGTTTTTCAACGCGTTTTGGCGTTTTCGCTTTAATATACTTATATACGTTTTGATGCACGTTTTGGTTTATCTGAACATGCTGGGTTGGTCCCGGGGGTTGTAGGGAGTTGCGGTTTGAATTTTAAAAATTTTAAAAAAAAGATATTTTTGGGGCCTATAAATGTTTGGAGTTAGATATTTTCAAAACTTAACTCCTAGGTTTCCTCCAGTTTTCTCTCTGCCTTCTCTCTAACTTCTCGGGGGCCCAAGGCTTGATTTTTGACGGACCAACAGCCGATTCTTGTTATAGGTATCGTGCTCTACGGTTCCATCCATACAGAATTTTATTCCAACGATGCTTGGTTTTGCACGTGGATCAAGGCGTCGAGTTTTTAACTCACTGAGGTAGGATTCTAGACTGTATAGATGTTTAAGGGTGCTATATGTAATCTTATGCTGTTTCACCGTTAAAAATGCACGAAATGTGATTTATGTCTTAAATCCAATTTTGGGTTAAATCCATTTTTTGGCGTTTCGATTGGAGGAAAAATGGGTCTGGGACTTTTCTTTCGGTGTATCCTTGTTGTTTTGAATTTATGTATGCCCATGGGTTGTAAAGGGAGTGTTTAGTTGGTTTAATTTGGGGCTGAGAAGTTGTTTCAGTAGCTTGGGTTTGTTTTTCACCATCGTCTGTAGCCTATTCTGAAATTTGAGAATTTTGAGTTTTGTGTCAACACCATTTTCTGTTTGTGTTGTCACAATTTTCCTTCCGTTGGGGTTGAGTATATTGTTGTTGTTTGTGTCGACACTTTTTGTCGCTAGTGTTGACACTTTTCTGTTAGTGTCGACACTTTTACTCTCTGCATATGTTGCCTAAACTCTCGATTCTTTTATGTCGACACCTCTATTGTTTGTGTCGACACATTTTCTGTTTGTGTCGACACCTCTGCTGTTTGTGTCGACACATTTTCTGTTGGTGTTGACCATTTTCTTCCTTTGTGTGAGAAGAGGAGTTTTGAGATCGGAGTGAGTTCTTAGTTCCCGTGGGGTCCTTGAATGTGATGTTTACCCATGGTTTTCAAAGGATGGTTTGAAAAATGAGTTTTTATGAAAATGTTGGAAAAATGTGTTTCCTTTGGAGGTTTGGAACTAACCTTTGGGGTTGAGACTCATCTTTGAAAATGTTTTTGGTTTGATCTCCATGTTAATGGATTGATCTATATGTTTGTTTGATCTCCATGGTAGATGGATTGGATCTCCTTGTTATACATATGTTGTATAGCTTTGAAACTTATGTTTTTACATGTTTGTTTGTTCTTCATGTTGATCGATGTATCTTTATACATGTTTAATGTATAAATGTGGAAAGGTTTTGGTTTTGGTAAATGTTTCTCTAGATGTATCGGGATAGCGTGTATTTGGCACGAGTTGCCCTCGGTGTAAGTCCAAAAACCTGTGCAGAGTAGGTGTTTTGTACCTTCGGGCTAGTCCCTGTAAATTAAGCAATTGGGTGCTTTGTACCCTCAAGTTTCGGGCCGGTAAATTAAGCTTTTACATTGTGGTGGCTTTGTGTAGAACTTGAATTTACCTAATCGGTCCTACGATATGTAGGGATTGGGTAAAGGGGCAAGAGTCTATAGTTGCTACATCTGTCCCCTTGTGACGGAGTCGGTACATAAGATTCATTTTCTCTTCTCCTCGGTTGTGTGGTCCGAGTTGAGCATGCTGTTTTTACCTTGTTTTCTTCAGTTGTGTGATCCAAGTGGAAAACGCCGTTTTGATTACAGTTTCCTTTAACTGTTGCTGCATTAGTTATAATGCCTGATTTTACTTGTGGTTGAGTTAGCTCCCACCATATGATTACATATCCTGTTTTATAGCTTTATAGTCTATTTTTATTGGGCTTAGGTTCACGGTGTGGGATTTTTTGTTGTAAAACCATTTTCAGGTTTGGAGGTTGATGATCACGGGTTGATCTAGTGGTACCTGAGGTGGCGGAAAGCTTTATTAGTTTTCCTTTTTTGTATACCTACTTGAAGGCATGTTTTGTACGCCTCAGGACAATATACTTATGCATGTATACATAATGTTTTCAGTTTATGAGAGATACATGTTGGGTTTTCATTTGATTTCAACAGGTGAATTTGAATGTATGAAAACTTATTTTCATAAAACTGGTATTTGGTGGATTTTCATGTGACCCCGGGTTTTGGGACGTGACAACTTGGTATCAGAGCACTGGGTTCGAATACCTAAGAGCCATGGGGAGAGGGTTTATCACCTGGTGAGGTTGATTACTGATATGCTTGCTTGCATGTGTATAAACATTTTATAACATTCTGTTATCTTTTTGAGCATAACTGTTTGTGAATATTTGAGTATGGAGGTTGGGTTTTGGGATGGATTAGTCTTGCTTTCGGGCGTTTGGAATAACAAATTTGAGAGCCAAGTTAGAGACGCGTTTGGCCGATGTGTTTTCTAGCAGAAAATCCGAATAAGTTATCCAAATTGACGTGTCTGTCTTGTTGATTCTCCTCAGTATGTGAGATGTGTTTACATGACCTTAAGTGGCTACGTGTTAGCATGCTTTGGGTGTCATATGTTTATGTTAGAAATAACATGCGGTAGGAAAGCTTATCCTATTGTCTTGCTTTATTTAGAATTATGTCCACGTGGGGAGTGCGGGGATGGGGTCATGGCCGAGGCCGTGGCTGAGGTCGAGCTTATGTTCAGGTTCCAGAGGAGGGAGACATTTATGCCCCACAAGAACAAGTGGGCGATGCTGACGTCATGTAGGAGATGCTTGCCACTATGAGTGCTATGGCTGAGACATCCAGGGCTGGAGTGAGGGTTCCTGAGCCAAGAGCCTATGTGGCTATGAGGGAATTTCGGTAGTTGGATCCTCCGACCTTTTCAGGGGAGCCGGACCCTAAAATTGCTACTGAGTAGTTGGAAGTGACCACGGCTATCTTCGATACTCTGGATATTGAGGAGGATGCTTTGCGCGTGAGATTGGCGGCGTTCCAAGTGCGGGAAGACGCTAGGGAGTGGTAGAAGTTTTCCAAGACCACGGTGGAGGACACGTGGGCCACTTTCACGAGAGTCTTCTTGGAGAAATATTTTTCGAGATCTTCGAGAGATATATACCGAGAGGAGTTCCTCTCTCTTGTTCAGGGGAGCCTTTATGTGGTCCAGTATGAGGCCAAGTTCGCAAATCTGTCGCGGTTTGCAGCTGAGACGGTATCTACGGAGGAGTTGCGTACTAGGAGGTTTGAGAGAGGCCTTTGACCTTCCATTAAGGACAGGATTACAGCTCTGGGTTTGGATGTGTACATCGCTTTGGTGGAAGCTGCTATCCAAGTAGAGAACTCGCTAGCAGAGTGCCACAGAGTTAGAGAGAGCGGGAGTTAGTAGGGCAGTGGAGGTGCACAGCTTCAGGGGCATAGGAACAAGCGCCAGAGGTCATCTAGATCTAGTTCTCAGCTTGCCGGATCATATCAGCCGCAGTTGTCCGCACCTTCACTTTCAGTGGCCTCAACAGGAAGGTTAGAGCAGAGAGTTGATTTGTTATCGATGCGGATAGCCGGGGCATCATTCAGTTAAGTGCCCGTGGAAGGGCCGGATACAGAGTTTGGCGTCTATCCAGTCACATGTGAGAGACCCACCTATATGCTTTAGGCGTGGTCAGTCCGGGTATATTCGCAGATACTGTCCCTGAGAAGGGAATGTTCAGATTGCGACAGGAGCGCCAGCTACTCCATCGGCACAGAGACGGCAGACTCCTCAACAGCCTAGGGCCCAGACGTCTAGGTTTGCAGAGGGAGGTACCTTAGCACAGTCTGTGAGGCAACCGACGACTCAGGGATATGGTGGGTAAACCAGAGCACCATAAGCCAGAGCTTGTGTTCTTGCTGATCATAGTGCTTCCAAAGCACCGGTTGCATCTGATGTTGTAGCTTCTCCAGCCATGATCAGAGGTACTCTTCTAGTCTTTAGATCATAGGCCAGTGTTCTCATCGACACGGGAGCATCACATTCTTTTATCTCTTCTGC
>JAULJZ010166906.1:0-25263 GCA_032270985.1 Heliamphora pulchella
CACATGTATTCCCAAATGAGAAAGATGGAAGCAGATAAGAAAATGACAACATGACAACAAAGTCCAACTACTTGAGGCGATAAGCATAAAAATGCAAAAATCCATGAGAAAATAATATACACACACACATGTATTCCCAAATGAGAAAGATGGAAGCAGATAAGAAAATTACAACATGACAACAAAGTCCAACTACTTGAGGTGATAAGCATAAAAATGTTTATATAAACACATCTGTGAATTCTTCATTTGGCATTTGACATTTTAGTTTTATTATTTGCGTTTAAAGATACACAAATAATAAAGATACAACCATGACGTTAAACCTTCTGTGGAAAAAAAATCAAGAAAATGATACCAATTTTAAAAATATTGAAGTAAGATATAAAAATAAGAAGCCATTCCAAAATACTCCATGAAGCATGGAATAAAGCCATACAATAAGAACTATCACTATGACTGTCTCTAATGGTTGGTGAGGCAAAAACTGATAATAGAACTGACTTGTTCAACCTAGCTTTCAAGATGCTAAATCCAACTGGAAGGCAAGGGGCATGCTGCACTATTGCTGAGAATGAGAATAGCATTTCAGAACCATGGTTATGAACTGCACATAAGCATGCAAGTACAGCCATTTCCAAGAAATTCCAGGAACTGTCACATTCAAGGAGACCTACAACAATTTAAATAGAATCTTTGTCAATCAAATACACAAGAAAGAAAGACAACGAAAATAAAAGAAAAAAGTAAACTGTATACAATGCATAAAATTTAAAGCCTTTTTGCTCTAAATATTCGGACACTGGATTAAGCTGTAGAATGTACAATATTGCAAAATGAGCTTCGCAAAAAAGAATAAGGGATTGGCGGATCTTTTTGCTGATATTGTGGCTAAAAAAATATAACAAAAAGAATATAATTGAAACACAGATCACGATTTAGCACCAATTAGTAAATTAGCCTAGAATCATTTGATATCATAAACTTACCATGTTCATATCATACAATTGATCGGTAAGCTATTATTGTGGCTTTGTCAGAAAACTTAAATGAATAAAGAAACAAACAAATAAATCTTAGGCTAACTAAACATACCATATACAGCATGGATGAAACCAGGTTTCATGGCAATGAGGAATATCAACACCAACTCGATAGCTCAAGAGAATTTGCGCAGTCCCCAAGCAATTGTGGCCACAAGCAAGACTGTGGTCTCTTCCTTTACTGCAAGTAAAAAGAATGGGGGAAGACAATCACATGAATGGAGGGATGACAATAACATTATACAGAGAATTGGAACAAAGAGAGAGCTTCCGTGCAAACCACTCAAATGCTGCTAACAGCAAGAGGAATAAGAACAAAGAAATTAATTGCATGTTTACGGGAAGAAGAACAAATCATCACCATAAATACAAATCAAATGGTCTATCAGAAAAAGAAACCAAAATATACCAACAATAAAAGCTACCAGTCCCAATAAAAGCTAACAATCACAGTAACAGTGTCCCACACCCACAACATTTGCACAGGAGCAGAGCAGATGGGGTGTTTCACGTTTGAGAGAGATTGGGCGTTTCACTTTTGCGCAGGAGCTAAGATAGAGTTCCGTTTGACAGAGATGGGGGTATTCAAAAAATCTGATTCATAAAATTAAATTCAATAGATAAACCAAGACCTTGAGAGAGATGGGGCGTACTGAGTTTGAGAGAGATTCGTAAAATCAAAATCTGATGCGCAGGAGCATAGCAGATCCGAGATGTGCAGTTGCGCAAGAGCAGAGCAGAGCGGTGTCACGCCTGACGGCGTCGAGTGTGCAGGCAGGAGCAGAGCAGCAGCAGTGGACTGGTGGTGAGAGCAAGCAGCGCCGGCAGTGAGTGACAGAGTGAGTGATTTCAATTTGCACAGTCGAGAGCAAGCAATGTCGTTGGCCCGTTTGTGAGTATTTGATTTGAGTTTGTGATTTCACAGCTAGGGTTTGGTTTGTGATTTGAATTTCACAACTGTAATGATGATCTCTGCGCGCATCGGTGTAACCCTAACCTCGACTCCAGAGTATCCATCCTCCGCTAGCTCCTTCGTCCAAACCTCGTTCAGCACCGCAAAGAAGACTCCATCAGCCACGAACTGTAACAAAACTTCTTCTTACATATACAATAAAACTTATACATGAATATTATGTGATATATATCGAGTATGATGACTGAATCAAAAAATCACCTTTTGCTTTTTGCTCATATGAGTCGCCATTTTTGGTGGTGGTCGAAGGAAGAAGCGAATCGGCGGCGGGGATGAAAGTTGCAGACTTTAGATCTTCAGCGTCGCTCTGGTCTGTGCTCTGCAAACCCTAATTTATCAGTTGGCATTTGGACTAGGAATGCCAAAACTATCGGGAAAGAGAGGGAATTAAAAATTTTAATTTTTTTTTTTGTTAATTTTTAAAACATTTACAAATAAAAAGTGTTTAAAAAATTAATTTATTATCGCGTTCTTTAATAAATGAGATAAAATATATATATATATAATCTCACTTTATTTGATAAAGTGAGATTAAAAATTTTACTTATATTTTTTATCACACTTCAATAAAAATAAAAAGTGAAATTTTTTTAATTTTTTAAGTGTGATTTTTTAACATTAATGTAATAGTGATCCTTCTTTTTTGCAGCAGTCATGGCATCCAAAGTAGCTGTTAAAGCAAGATCTGCTTCATGCCTAAGTCGAGTAGCATTTTCTTCCTTTGTTTTATTTGGCTTAAATTACTTACTCCATGCTTTTCGGATCCACTCAAGGTGTTCTTTCACTTTTCTCAAGTTGGCTTGCACGACCGTGATAATGCCTTGGTCATATTCTTTGCGAACCTACTGAAGGATCGCCTTATTGCAGTTGACTATGGAGACAATGCTATCATCCATTATCTTGCACAGGATTCTCCCAGCATCTGTGGCATTTTTAACATCACACCGAAGGGCTCAACTGGTTTTATCCAAATGTTTAACTTTGTCAGATAAAGAGGATATAGTGCTATTGAGGTCAAACATGTTTTGGTCAATTTTGGTTTGAAAAAAGGTCAAAGAAGAGGATAGACCTTTAATCAAAGACATAACTTCAAAAAGATTAACTAGAGAAGCAAAGAGGAGGTAAGAGGAGCAGATGGAACATCAATATATGCAGGAAGAGGAGGAGCATGAGAGGGAGCAGAGGAAGGTCCTGGTGTGTCAGTTCTTGTGGATGGTGGAGTAGGGAAATCAAAATCGACTCTAATGGGAGAGAAGTCTCGTAAGGCAGAGAAATTTCTAGGAATGGATGCAGTACCACATCGAGTGGTCCAAACTCCGTCGATTTTGGAAATTTGCATATATTTCAACGTAGAAACCCCATACAGGTCATATTTTGAGAAAGGAACCATTTTCTTAGCAGAAAGGTCAATGCCAAAATGGCAAAAAACTTTGGTCAGGAACATGCCACGGGGATGGGAGGAGTTAGATTTTCCATGTGATTGGAGCATATCAGAAATAAAAAGAAAACCTAGATCTAGGTTCTTTTGCTCCAAAATACACCACATTATGAAAATATACATGCATGAGACATCCCCAAATTTCTCCATTTGTGGCAAAAAGATATGGTTGACTATGTGGTGAAGGATTCTCATTTCTGGTTTGAGTAAGTTGGCCTCTAGGGTTTTGGAGGAATCAATTTCATCAAGCTCAAATATTTATCTAGGCACATCATGAAAAGAAAATCCATTTATGTCGATAGATCTCTTATTGCAGGGAACAATTATCCCACCCTCAGGGAGCAAAGAATTTCATTAAAAATAGAGAAGGTCAAGTGGATTTTGGTTCCATTCACCCAAGAGGTGATTGTGGTGCTCGGGATAGATGCAATGTGAAAATTTGCATATAAAAACTTTACGAGCGTGGGATAGTGAGGGTCATGATTTTGAAGTAGTCTTTCCCACCCGAGACTAGAAAATAAATCTCTAAAGCGCATTTTTATGATATTGAAGAAAGAGAAATCATCATAACGGCCCAGGATTACCTTTTGATTTATGAACTAGGAGAAATAGAGTTGCCGGAACTTGCTCGATTTGAAGCTTAAGGCCTCCGACATTGCAATTGCTTCGGTTCCTGTCGCCGTCATCGTTTTTTTCTTCTTATGTGCCCTAGGGTTCGACGGGCCTTCATCCCCAGTTCTTTTGCTACTTTTTCCCATTGTTTGAGCAGTCATCTTGGATCGAAGAGAAAGACTGAAGAGAGGAGATATGATGATGGGTCGACTTGTTTTTTCAAAGGAGGAAAAAACGGCGAGAGATGAACAGTTATTGAAAGAGAAAGAGGAAACGGCGCGAATGGTGGGGACCGGTGCCTCTTAAATAGGTAAAAGGATTTGTGTCGACACAAATAACTTTTGAGTCGACACTTTTCATCGCGAGTGTGGGTGTCCAAAATTAGAAATTGTGTCGACACTTTTTTAGAAAGGGTCGACACTTTCGGCTATTTGAGTCGACACAATTAAGCATTGGGTCGACCCAATTTTACCGAGAGCAAGACATCAAAATTTAGTCGACACTATATAGAAACGGGTTGACACTTTTTCTCGCAGTGTCTCTTCTATATAGTTTTGAGTCAACTCAAGTACACATGTGTCGACACTTTTTTAAGTAGGGTCGACATTTTTCACATATCACTTTAGAATATAAAAAGCATTGAAATACATTGAAAAGACTTGGTTAGTATGGTATTTTAATCATGAATTTGGAGCACATAACATACCAAGTTCTCTTTTTATATAGCATATTCTTTCTTCATTTAAAGGTTTAGTGAATCTGTCTGCAAGTTCGTAATCTGTGTCATGAATTCAAGTTCAATGTTACCTTTTTGCACATTATCTCTTATAAAGTGATGTCTAATCTCAATGTGTTTTGTTCTGAAGTGCTGTAATGGGTTCTTGGATATATTGATTGCACTTGTATAATCACATTTTATAGGGATATGATCTAAGCAAAAACCATAGTCTTCTAGTTGTTGTTTCTTCTAAAAAACTTGTGCACAACAGTTTCCAGCTGCTATATACTCAGTCTCGGCTATAGATAAGGCTACTGAGTTCTGGTTCTTGCTAAACCATAAAATTAGTGAGTGTCCTAGGAATTGACATGTTCCACTTGTACTTTTTCTATTCACTTTACATCTGGCAAAACTAGCATCTGAATAGCTAAATAACTCAAATGCTATTCCTCTAGGATAGAACAATCTTAGGTTTTGTGTACCTAAGAGGTATCTAAAGATGTGCTTAACGGTGGTCACATGTGATTCTTTAAGATTAGATTGAAATCTTGCACACATGCAAACACTAAACAAAATATCAGGATGGCTAGCAGTTAAGTATAGTAGAGATCCAATCGTACCTCTTTAGCATTTTTCATCTACTGCTTTATCGTTTTCATCCTTATTAATCAAGCTTTGTTGTAGGACACATCGGGGTTCCCATGGGTCTTGCTTTTAGCATGTCAAACTTCTTCAATAGGTCCCTTGTGTACTTAGCTTGATTGATGTAGATTCCTTCTTATATTTGCTTGATTTGAAGTCCAAAAAAGTAATTGAGTTCTCCCATCATACTCGTCTCAAATTTTCCCTGCATACACTTAGCAAAGTCCTTGCAAAGAGATTTGTTAGTTGCACCAAAAATAATGTCATCTATATAAATTTGGACAACTAGCATATCATTTTCTTGAGACTTGATGAAAAGAGTGGTGTTAATATTTCTTTTAGAAAACTCATCTTCAATCAAGATTTTGCTGAGCCTTTCATACTATGTTCTAGGTGTTTGCTTTAAATCATAGAGAGCCTTGGTAAGTTTGTAAACATGGTTTGGAAAATCTGAATTTTCAAAGCCAAGAGATTGTTTCACAAAAACTTTCTCTGAGATAAAACCATTTAAAAATGCACTTTTGACATCCATTTGATAGAGTTTGAAATTTTTAAAGCATGTAAATGCAAGCAATATCCTAATGGCTTCAAGCCTAGTCATAGAAGCAAAAGTCTCATCAAAATTGATGCCTTCTTCTTAATTGTAATCTTGGGCTACCAATCGAGCTTTGTTCCTAAGAACTACTCAATTCTTATCCATTTTATTTCTAAAAACCCATTTGTACCGATGATGGAGTGTTCCTCAGGTGTTGGTCTAAAGTCTAAACCTTATTTCTTTCAAATTAGTTAAGCGCTTCTTGCATAGCTAAGGTCCAAAATTCATCGTTTTTGGCTTCATCAAAATTTTTTGGTTCAGTTTGGGAAAAAAATGCTAAATTATCACAAACATTATGTAGAGAAGATTGAGTTTTGATACCTTGAGATGGATCACCAATGATAAAATTTTTTGGGTGACCATGAGCATACCTCTACTGCTTAGGCAAGTTTGGACTTTCAGAATTTGAAGGTCTAGCAATTTGTTGAACTTTATTTTGTTGAGGATTTGAAGCTTCCTCTTGATTTGGCTCATTTAGGCCTTTAATGAAAATATCTTCAATGCCTTTTTCTATATCAATTAAATTATTTTCACAAAAATCTTTTGAAGCACCAAGGTTAACTTCATCAAATATCACATGTATAGATTCTTCAACAACTAGGGTCCTTTTGTTGAAGACTCTATAAGCCTTACTAGATAAAGATTATCCTAGGAAAATACCTTCATTAAATTTTATGTCGAATTTGCCCAAAAGTTCTTTGTTGTTGTTCAAAATAAAACATTTACACCCAAAAACGTAAAAATAGCTGATGCTAGGTTTTTTTTCCATTTCATAGCTCATATGGAATTTTCTTAAGAGAAACTCGTATCATGGCTCTGTTCACGATAAAACAAGCTGTGTTGATAGCCTCGGCCCAAAAGTATTGTGGTAGATTGTTTTCACAAAGCATGGCTCTAGCCATTTCTTTCAATGTCCTATTCTACCTCTCAATAACTCCATTTTGTTGAGGAGTTTTAGTAGTAGAGAAGTTTTGGTTAATACCATTTTCATCACAAAATTTTTCAAAATTTTTGTTTTTACATTCTCTACCATATCACTTCAAATACTTGTGATTTCAATACCTTTTTCGTTTTGAACTCTCCGAGACAGTTTTGCAAAAGAGGCAAATGCTTTATCCTTATGAGTTAGAAAAAACACCTAAGTGTTTCTTGAGAAGTCATCAACAATAACAAATGCATATCTCCTCTCCAAGGCTTAGAGTCCTTGTTGGACCAAATAAGTTTATGTGCAATAGTTGTAAGAGCCTAAAAGTTGAAATTTCATTTTTAGAATGAAAAAAACTTCTAACTTGTTTGCCTTATTGACATGCATAACACACTTTGTCTTTTTTAAATTTAATTTAGGATAACCTAATCACCAATTTCTATTTTAAAAGTTTAAAAATTAAATTCATGTGTGCATGCCCAAGTCCTTTATGCTACAACTAACTATTATCACTCAAGATGGCTATGCACTTGGTGTCATTTTTAAAAAGGACATTTAGATTGAATGTGTAAACATTTTCATGCCTATGACCTTCAAAAATAATTTTGTTATTAGTTTAATCTTCAATAACACACTTAGCATAATCAAAGACAACCTTGTGACCTTTATCACAATGTTAGCTTATGCTAAGAATGTTATGTTTCAAACTATTAACAAGCAAAATATTTTAAATAGAAGGGGAAAGAATTTTACCAATAGAATCGATTCCTATGATTTTTCTTTCGCTATTGTCTCCAAATGTTACAACTGTACCATCCTTTGGTTTGAGGGATGCAAACATTGATTGGTCGCCTGTCATATGTCTTGAGCAAGCGTTATCAAGATATTACATCCCCTCCTTCAATGAGGACTTGAAACATATCTGTAAGATGAATCAATTTTTAATTTTTATTACCCAAATTTTCTTGGGTCCTTTAGAGTTAGTTCCTTGAGAATGTGTTCCCATAAGAACCTAAAACTTCTTGATAGATAACTTTGAAGATTTTATTTGTAGACAATGTGTGACAGTATGTCCATATTCATAGCAATGAAAATAAGTAGCATTCGAGTGATTAGAAGCTGCTTTTGTTAGGGTTGGTATATTGAAATCCATGTTTTTAGTATTTAATTTTATTTAAATAAAATTAATTTTTCATTTTATGAGAATCTTTATGAGCAATGTATGTATATCATTTTTTTAATATTATGCATGGATGTTCTTTATTCTTTATAGTATTTAATCTGGTGTGTAGAGTACGACTTGCACACAAAAGATCTAATTTTCGGTTGTTGCAGAATATAAATTTTATGTTCACAGTTTAGATGGAAATGGACATACCATCGGTGCAACTGTAGTACAGAGTTTTAGTAGGCTTGTCTTGGTTACAAAGAACAAATAATAGCGTCGCTTGTTGTTCTGACTCTCTGTCTAGTACACTTTGTGTGTATTGAACAGGACATATTTGGGTAATTAATTTTATACTGACTATATAAATTAATTAACATCTCAAGGTTATTATGAACAATACTTATACTCTTAATCCTGAAATAATTATTGATTTGCGTATATTTAATAATCGTTATTTTGACTCATTAGAGGGTGCAATCTTATATGGGTCTATATTCCCAGTGAGCTAGTTAGCAGTAATATTTATTTAGTGAATATTAATTATTAACAGAATTCATGTCCTGAAAGACCGCAATTGACGATATCCCCTTAAGGAAGCTTGTAAGTTTTGACCAGGCCAAATCATGCAGGTAGATTTGATTATCCAGCGGTCAAATAAGTTAAGCAGAAGGGTTTAAGGAATTACTAGATGCTAATTAAATTAAATTGTCAGTAATTAAATTTAATTGATGGGTATCAAAAATCTTAATGTGGGGAGAAATGTTAAGCATTTAATAACAGGAGCTCAATGCAAGATGGTCTTGAAATTGTGAGTCAGAGTGCAATTAAAATTCTTTAGTGGTGTGAACTGTAATTTAGTGTTTTACAAAAATTACAGAAACCACTACTAATTTTTCATAATTGCAAATACCGCTATGAGGTTTCTTAATTACAAAAATTGCTGATGTGACGCCCCGTCTTATGGGCACGTCGGGATATACATAACTATAATTAAGGGAAATATTCTAACCATGCATTCATAATTACATACGATAAATACTACATCATTAAAGGTTCAGAACTTGTTCAAAATATTTAATAATTACAGTCATTCAGAAAGTTTAACAAAATTTACAAAATATTCGTGGAGATTAAACAAAAGAGCAAAAAGAGAAATTTCTAAGTCTTCAAGCGGCGTTGTTGGGGTCGGCTGACTCCTGCTACTCACCCCGTTCGTTGAAGTCTTCTTCCTCTACGAACACACCTTCCTTAAAATGTTCTTCTCCTTCACCTGTGGCATGAATGCCATGAGCCGAAACCCAGAAGCAAATTCCCTAAACCATCTAACAAACTTATAATAAAATATCCTACAACACATATCGTATAATACCCAATACAATATAAGGCCAAAGAGACAGACAATTTAACATTTTTAACAGGATAAGCATATATAAGAACAATTGTATAAGTGCGTGATGCAGATGAATGCAATGTAGATGAATGCAATGCAGATGCCCAACCCGACATATATTCAGAACCATATCATGAATTCCACGCCAGAAATTACAAAGTAGACTTCATGGGACCTTGATCACCGAACTTATCCTCGCCTTATTACGAAAGGTAAACCCTCGCCTTGGCTACATGCCTTGGCCGTTTTACTCAATGGCAACGACGTGGAGGCGGGGCATCTAATTTTCTCCATCCTTATTCCAAGCCAACCGATCCCACATTATGGACTAGGATACTCGTTAGGCATCAACCCAAAGTCTAATTAAAAAGCTAGTGACGAACCCATAGTGCCTAACTTATTTTTTTTTATAATAAACAATCTCCTAATTCATTTTCAAATTTGGCGACCAGGGACGCCCTAGATCCAAAACCACAAAAAGAATGATTTTCATATCACCCAACCCACACTGATAGGTACGAGAGGGATTTCGATAACTCAAGATGCAATGCAGGAATGCTCATGAAGTGCAATATACTTCTCATGTACAATTGATTATAGCATAACATCATGGTATAGCACAAGGTACAACTCACCAAACATAGAGTACAGATATATGAAGCATGATCTACAATTCATGTGATATGGGTCTAACCGATTGGCATGGTTTCTAATCATCAAATTGTTAATTTCATACACCAATTATTCACATAAATCAATTAAAGTCCGTATGTTCAAGTTCCATAAAATAACATGCCATTTATATACTTAGCCAAATTTAAGTAAACAATTAATTGTGAAAGTTAAAGTTACAATAGTGTTTTGAGGTACTTAAACATGGATTTAATTTTTGATTTTTGAACACCATTTAGATAAAAATATTTTTTACATCTTTCATGTTTAGTACTAAGGTTAGATCCTAGTCATAAAGGTCATTTGATTTTATTAAGGGAAAACCATTCAGCACTTTACAGAGAAAAAGTGCAGAGTCTAGGCCTCTATTGTCCACAGTTTTGGGGCATCAATTCAAGGGCTATGGATCTGATTTTTGGGGAGGTTTTAGTTGAAGGTGTCCCCTACAAGTTTCATGTTTTGTGCTAAGGTGAGTTGTTTGGAACAAATTTGTGAGACCTTGACTCGTTTTCTTTTTCTGCATTTTTCGACATGTGTTTCTCATTTTTGATTTTGCATGTTTAAATGCTTTTAAATGCATGATCGGGGTTAGATATGCATGCGGGGTTGGTTCCTGGAGCCGTGGGGCTTTGCGGTGCGAATTTTAAAAATTTAAAAAAAAAAAGATATTTTGGCGGCTTATAAATATCTGGAGTTAGATATTTTCAAAAGATGTTTTCAAAACTTCTCTAGTAAGTTTTCTTTTTCTCTCTGCCTTCTCTCTAACTTCTCGGGGCCAGGGGCTCGATTTTTAACGTTCCAACAGCGGATCCTTTCTATTGGCACGGTGGGCTACGCATTCATCCGGACGAAATTCTATTCCAGTGAAGCTCAATTTTGCACGTGGTTTGAGACATCGAGTTTTTAACTCATCAAGGTAGGATCCTAGACTCTCATGTCTTATAAAGATGCTACGTGTAATCGTGTGTATTTTTAACAGTTAGATTGCTATAAATCTGAGTTTGTTTCAAGTTAGATTTTTGGGTTCAAAAACTGTTTTATTGCGATTTCGGTGGATAGAATCGAGTGTCGGGTGTTTTGTTCATGATTTTGGTATTAGGCTTGGGGGTGTGGATGTCCGAGGGTGTTGAATGGGAGTTTCGAGGCATTGATTTGAGGTTTAGAGGGTTGAAACCGTGGCTTAAAAATGGTTCCCGTGGGAGGTCAGTCGATTGGACCCGGGGAGGTCAATCGACTGGATCTTGAGTTTGGGAGGTCAGTAGACTGAGATGGTTTTGTTTGGGGTTCAGTCAACTGGACCTAGTAGGTGAGTTGACTGGAATGTTTTTGGTTTGGATTTTTGGCTTTCCAACATGTTTTTAGTCGATTGGGCATGGGGGCCAGTCGACTGGGGTCCTATGTGAGCGTTTGGTGTTTATTTTGGTGGTTTGGGTTGGGTTCTTGATTTTCGATTGGTTTTCAATCGTATTCAATTGATTAGTTATGGGATTAATTAATTGAAATACTATTACATTCTTTTTGGAGTTTAGTTGGTCGGGTTGTGGTTTCGGGGGTCGTGTCATGGCCTCAGGTATTTTTGTGGTGCCGTCCTCAGGTGTGACGTACATGGTTAGTTTTGGGTGTTGTGGCACGGTTGTGTGACGAGTTGGTTATATGCGGGACATATGGGTCCGTGGCTCGATTTTAAGGTGGGTTTTGGTGAGAACCGTTCTGTAGGAGGTTCATGTGTTGGCCTCTGGGTTAGATGTTGGTTGTCCCGGTGTGTGGACGAGTCATTCGGGTGAGCAGATGACGGTGTGTGGCATGTGATGTCGTGTTGGGCTATGTGGCGTCTTTATGTGGAACGTCTTGGTTATATGTGCTTTTGTGTTTATAGAACTGTGGATAGTCTTATTATTGTGCATAGTATGCAGGTAAGTGGCCTTTGTGGTCTTGTTGCCTTTAGGGCTTTGGGCTTTGTTATCCTGTAGTATGCATTTTTATCCCGTGGTTTAGGCATGTGTTGCGATTCCTGTTGGTACGTAGATTTGTATCTGTAATGCATATGTGAGGCGTATATTGGTCCCTCGGTAAAAGTTTGTAAAGATGCATATAAGGGGCGAATAATGGTCCTACGGTGAAAGTCCGTAAAGATATCTGTTAGTTCTGGTCAATAAGGCATTAGTTAGGGCGAATAATGGTCCTAGGTGAAAGTCTGTGAAAATGTGTGATGAGGGTGGATAATAGTCTTACGGTGAAAGTCCGTGAAGATGTACGTTGTGTGTGTTGCATGGGTTGCATGCGTTATGTGTGTTGCACGGGTTGCGTGCGTTGCGTGGGTTGCACGGGTTGTGTGCGGTTCATAGACGCGGGTTGTGGTCCTTCGGTGAAAGTTCGAGAAGATACATGGATTGCATGAATTGCATTGTGAGATGAATAAACCAATTTTCAAATTATTTTTAAGAGTCGTGTGAATCACGATCTAAAAACCATTTTCAAATTGTTTCCAAGGCTCCTGTGAGTGAGTCAAAAGATGGTTTGTATCATCGCTTTCTCGTTGCATGTGAAAACTCATTTTAAAGGCTAGAAAGAGAGTCTAAAATTGCACATCGTTTTCCTAGCATGTTTAGCTTATATTGCATGCATTGTCTAGTTTTTGTTGAGCCTTGGCTCACGGTGTGGGATTTGATTTTCTTCAGGTACCGGTGACGCAGGTTGATCTGGAGGTGCCGGAGAGGTGGAAGAGTTGTAGTCTTCCTATTTGTTCTTTCTGTTACATGTATGTTGTAATATGTATTTTCCGGTGTTAGTACCGTGCAATGTATGCCGTTTGGTGATTATATACAATGCATATATGGTTTAATTTGAGAGTGTATTCTTGGGTTGAGTGTTATGTTAGGTTATTTGTAGATATTTTACATGACCCGGAGTTTGGGACGTGACTAAATTGGTGTTTTTTACCAATTTATAAAGTGGGATCAACTAGCCTTAAAAGGGTTTGCAGAATAGGTTTTTAACAGAGAATGCTCTAAACCTTTGGGGGTCCATCCGAGAGTATTTTGGGCTGATTTTTGCCCAGTATTTAGTTTAATATGTTATTTACATTTTTCATATTTACCACATTTGGATTTAGCTACTAAAAACTTAGGTTTTTGGTCTCACAAAAATGTGTGACAGAGAGCTTTGTCAGTCACTAAATCACAATAGTGACTTTGGGAAGGGTTTTTACCTATCATGACTTTATATTTTTGGCTCATGTTTGGTGAAAAGTAATACAAACCTGTCCTCTACAAGTTCTATATTTTGACCCAAGCTCGGTTCTCACTCTAACTTAAGGCTTTTAGGTTTGCAACTCAGAGTGGTCAAGATCTGACACTCTTTGGTAAAAATGGTATATCTGGAGTTCTACCCAACGAAATTACTTCAAACCAATTTTTTATGAAGAGAACTTAAAAATCTAGGTCTAGACATAAAAATCACATTTAGAACATTTTTCTAAAATTAGTTATGATGTTTTAAAGTTTGTGAAAGAATGTTGGGATACTCAGAATGTCAGGTTATCTAGGGTTTTGATAACTTAGCTCATGTTGTGTTAATTGTTAGTATAATTTCTTTGCATGCATGTCATATACTTATACAAACCAAAACTCCAAAACATATTCAAGTCATAAAACTCAAAAACACCTGCATAGAAGCACATGCAAGACTTGATCATACACAAACAATCCACAATCTACCCATACGACGCCTTTTTTAGTCAATCCTTGTTTCTTATTTTTAGGATTGATTATAGAGATGGATTGAATGCTATTTTATGAGAGAATGACAGAAGATTTTAAGAAATTTACTTGCTTATTTTGATGCTCTAAGGGTTAACGAAGGATGAGACTTGGCTTTATTGCATTTTCCTTGGTCCCTCCTAGCCTCTTTTTTCTTCTTCTTTCCTTCTGCTCTCCTTCCTCTCTTTGAAATACTTAGAAATTTTTTTGGACCCTCTCCCTCACTAAAGTGCCAAAATATGAAGAGGAGAATGGGGTATGGGTGTGTTTTTATTTATAGGAAAATAGGTAACTTTAATTATTAGGGTATAAGCTTTATTTTGAATTTTTCTCAATTTTCATTGGTTGGATGGGAGGTGGGTGATATTTGGGACTTACAAAATCAGATTTGTGCAGATAGGGATTTCAGCTGGGCAGTTTGGGGAAGCGTAAAAGTCAATTTTGCATTATTATGGGGTTTAAATTATATTTTAGTACCATTTTGCACAAAAAAGTGCATAAAATATTAATTTTATGTATTTTTGATATTTTAACCTACTAAAATCTATTATATTAATGTGTTTATAATTAATTTAGTCTTTTCATTAATTATCATAATTTTTGTAGTAATTAATTAAATAGGTGTAGGCTTTTAAGTAAATTTTAGCTAGTTTGACAAGAATTGAATTTTTGACTTATTTATTGTGTAGTGACTTTATATAATAATTTATTTTCTTTTTTAACCTATATTATTATATTATTATGTATATTACTTGTATAAAAAGTTTTGAATCATAATAATGCTTAATTTATACAATTTTTTCTCATTTTAAGCTTAAAATGGCAAAAAGTAGTTTTTTGTTCACAATTTCCTAGATAGCCAGTCATGCAAGGGTATTTTTGTCATTTTGTTTGTTATTTTGTCTTACATTAATTAGTTGTATGTAAATATTTGATTTTGGGTGTCCATGTGTCGAATTTTAGATTTTTAGGACTTTTTGTTGTACTAGGGGTAAAATGGTCATTTTACCTTAATTATGGAAATTTTTGATTTTTAATTTTATATTTTATATTATTTACTTTATTTAGGCTGTCCCAAGACTTTTTTGAGTATTAGGGCTTTGCCTATGAGTATTTGATCTTTTAGAATTTTCGAATCAAATTAGGGTTTCGAGTTGAGTTAAGGTTTCCATCCTTCTAGCGACTTATGATCTTGTCAACTAACTGTCACTAATGCTAGGGTTTCGGTTGGATTGCTAACACGGGTTATTACAATCTGGGTGGTTACTACTAAGGTCTGGACCGAGATGTTATAGTTGATACGTGTCTGTGTTCTACTAGAAGTCTGACTCATAATTACTCTACAGGTCCCTACTGTAGCCCTATAAATATGCGAGTAGGCTGAACTAGTTTCATAACTTGTTTTTAAGACTAAAGTTATCCAGGTTCTTTTGGTACGAGTTCTTGATAGTTCGTAGCCCACACTACGTTCGAGAATTGCATAAAAAAATACAGTAAAAGGTCTGACAGGAGCTTCAATTCGGAATAAAAAACATAGTTGAATATTTGACCGGTAAAAGGTATTTTTCTAAATTAACTTTGGTTGCACGGGTTTTAATTTTGATTGTTCGACGTTAAAAGTTTTATCTAGAGCCCGTTTCAGCGTTTGCCGTCAAGTTAATTTTTTAACAAAGATCGTTTGCAAAAATAATGATCTTAACAGTTTTACCTCCAACAATTGGTATCAAATCCGTTTTGCTTTTTGTTTATGATTATCGGGGCTGGATAGTTTTAGAACTGTTACTAACTTTATTTTGCAGGCGCTTTAATCTCTATTTTATGATCGTCATTTATTTTATGTTTGATTGAATGCGTGAACGATGATTATTTTTTTAATCATGGGGGTTGACCGTGATAGATCGAATGTGAGCCTACGGGACATAAGAATGATACAAGAACACGAAGAACAGGCGGCAGCACCGACAGTGGTTTCGGGTGTTTTAGGCCACGAATCGCGGTGATTTTTTCATGATTTTTTGACTTATTTTTTGGCAAATTTTTTTTTGCACATTTTAGGCTTAAAAACAGTATTAAAACATGTCCCGAAAATAGAAAAATACTGCATAAAAAAAGCCTTGCCGGCGGCACCACCGGCGGTGGTTTTGGGCCGTTTTGTTGATTATTTTTTGATGTTTTCGAGACTGGTTTTGAATAGATTTTTTGACATAAAAAGAAGTAAAATATCCCTGAAAAAATAGTCTAAAATTTGAAAAAAACAACATCAAAATAGGTGGAAAAAACTGGGCAGCGGCGGCGGTTTGCCGGTGGCGGCAGCAACAGCCTTCGGGGGCTATTTTTAGGCCTTTTCAGACTATTTCTGAGGCTTTCTTTGAAGTATCATGTGACTGAATATTTGAGCAATTTTTTTAAAAAAACGGGCACGAACGAACCACACAAAAGGCCCAAAAAACCCACTATTTTGGGCGGCGGCGCACAGGGGCGGCTGCAGCATCTTTAGGCAGTTTTGTGGGCTATTTTTTGGACAGTTTTCGAGCAAATTTTTGAAAAAAAGTACTGATTTTCAAGAGCTATTTTTTGATATAAAAAGTGTTGAAAATGGAATACGAATGTGGCAGCAAAAGTCGCATGAAGGTAGCGGCAAAGTGGTGCCGTCGGCAGTTTGTGGTGGCTGGCGCTGGTCTATTTTTCTCGGGCTGTTTGATCGCTTATATGATATGTTTGAAGACTGATATGTGATACTTGTATATCAAAGTGTATCAAAAAAGTCTGATACAATCAAGATACAGCAATCTGACAAGAAAGAGAATTATTACAGCTGATATCCTCTACAGGAGATTGAAACGCTTTAGCGTTTCACTTTAATCTTAAAACTGAGATATATGTATATCATGTTTATATATATATGAACTGTGTGGATGATTGTATATCTATTTTATTTATCCTGTTAATTTAATTAATTTAAATTTTTTATTTTAATTAAATATTTTATAATGAAAATAAAATTAAGTTTTTTTAATTAATTAATTTTAATTAAGTGAAAAAACATGAGATATTTTATTTTTTGCAAAATATCATGTTTAAGATAATTTTTTTATAAAATCGGATATCTTGAAAAAATGTGAGAATTAATTTTGAATTTTGAATTAATTAAAAGAAAAAATATTTAATCGAAATAAATTATTATTTTTAAAAAAATGTGGAATAAAAAATAAAATAAATAAATGTCTTTAATCAATATTTTAGTTGAAAAGCTAAAGAAAAAATTGTGTATTTATTAAATTTTATTTGTTATCCATTTAAATACGAAAAGATAGTTTGGTAAATTAGAATATTTGGAATCATATACACTGAAAGTTATTTGATTCTTTCAGATTGTGCGATTTTTGAAATTAATAAATTTATTTTAATTAAATTGATTTTTATAATCTTAAAAAATATTTTAAAAATCTTAATGGGAAAGGGAATTTATTCACAGATAAATTTCACGATCTCCATCACTAATTTGTAGGCGATGCAATTAAACCATGTGTGTTGGTAGTAAGGCCTTCTTCCCAATCGAACAGATTAATTGCAGTACACCAGTACAAACAATTTTTAGGAATAATTATGGATAATTGTTAGTGTAGATCACTTCTCTATCTGAAGTGTTCATTGCGAAGCGATTGATTTGGAATTAGGTGATGGTTAACACTTAGCTGTATATAATAGTATTCTCTCAATCTGAGTTATTGCTATTTTATACTGAATCGAAACTATGTTAGTTATTTAATTTTACTTAAAAGAGTCAGTTGCGTAGATTGTAAAATTAATATAAATTGGCTTGTGTGGTTATACAATGGATAGTAGACGTCCATCCATCGAGACATGCTATTCACAGGATTTTAGGCTGTTGGCGAATTTCTTTTAAAATAGTAGAGGTAACCAAATTAAAATAAATTTAAAATATTATTTGTCATAATTAATAGTATTTTTAAATTATATGATTCTCAAGATTAAAATGGCTTTCAATTTACTCACGGTTATACTCAAAGAAAACAAACTAACGGGGCCAAATTTTGTTGACTGAAAAAGTAACTTGGATATAACTTTAACTACCAATGGTATTTCTTCAATACCAGGAAATGTGTTTGTTTTAGAAAAAAGTTCTTCCTCTAGATTGAAAGGCATGAAGAAGAAAAAAAATTCAGAAACAGGGAGACACGATTTCTAAGGTAATTAGTGGGGCACTAACTGGTGTGAAAAAGCCAAAAGATATATGTTTTCACTACAACCCGACACAATACTAGAAAAAGCTATGTCCAGTATTTCTTAAAAGACAGAACAATCAAGGTAATTTCTATTCACTAGTTGTGAAAATATGTTTAGCGGTGTTAACTACCGGTACTTGGTGTGTAGATACGGGAGCCACTGATCATGTCTGCAATTCATTACATGGGTTCTAGAAAATCCGACAACTTAGTGATGAAGAGATTTATCTGCATATGGGTAATAATACAAAGGTAAAAGTAGTAGCAGTGGGAGATGTCACTCTTTCTTTTAGTAGAGACCGAATTTTAATATTGAGATAATGTATTTATGTACCCTCCATTAGAAGGAACTTAGTTTCCATTTCTAAATATATTAAAGATGAATATTTGGTTTATTTTAATAATTCTGTGGTTATTAAGGATAATAAATGGATTATCTATTCTAGTACATTGGTGGATAATCTTTATGCTATTACTCTAATCTCTCTTACACTGCAACTAACTGAAATAAATAACACATCTAATTTACTATATAAGAAAAAGTTTTTTTCTTTAATGAACCAAATGTTTCTTTGGCACTTACGCTGGGGTCATATTAATCTAAAAAGGATAAACAGGCCGGTAGCAAATGAACCTTTGAGTTCATTGGAAGTGGAGGCACTTCTATTTTGTGAAACTTGCTTAGAAGGTAAGATAATTAAGACGCCCTTTTCGGCCAAAGGCTATAGAGCTAAAGAATCATTGGAGCTAGTTCATTCTGATGTGTGTGGTCCTATGACAATTCGGGCTAGAGGTGGCTTTGAGTATTTTATCAGTTTCATTGATGACTACTCAAGGTATGGATACATTTACTTGATGCACCGTAAGTCTGAATGCTTTGAGAAATTTAAAGAATTGAAGGCGAAAGTGAAGAAGCATCTGGGTAAAAGTATCAAATCACTACAATTCGACCATGATGGGGAATACCTCTTTAGAGAGTTTAGGGATTACCTGTCATTAGAAAGGATTATATCCCAGTTAACTGCACCTGACACTCTGCAACAGAATGATGTAGCGGAAAGAAGGAATATGACTCTTATGGAGATGGTAACGTCTATGATGAGTTATTCAGAATTACCCAATTCATTTTGGGGACTCGCATTAGCGACAACGGCTTACATTCTGAATTTGGTACCTTCTAAGTCAGTACCTTCTACCTTCTACTCACACAAAATTATGGACCGAGCGTAAGCCTAGTTTGAAACACATTCAGATTTGGGGGTGTCTAGCACATGTGCTGAAAGGAAACGTAGGTAAGTTGGAATCGAGGACAGAAGTCTGTTTCTTTGTGGGGTAATGCAAGGAAATGAAGTGTGATCTGTTTTATAATCCTAAGAATCAGAAGGTCATTGTTAGCACCAATGTCCAATTCTTGGAAGAGAATTATATTATGGATCATAGGCCCAATAGCAAAATTATTCTAGAAGAACTGAGAAGAAAGACTAGTAGAATGGAAGAGGAACCACAAGTCATTGATATTCTATTATCTCATCGTAATGGGAGGATTATCGAGACATGTGCAAATCAAGAATATGGTGCTGATGCACAGGATTTAAATTCTGCATAGCATGTTACTTCTAGTACGTAGACACAGGTAGTGCCTCGTCGTAGTGGGAGAGTTGTTCATCAACCTAATCAGTATATGTTCTTGAGAGAGTCTTTTGACAAGATCCCAACAGAACTAGATACCAAGCCTTATAACTACAATAAAGCACTTTAGGACAAAGATGTAGATCTTTGGCAAAAGGCTATGAATTTAGAGATGAAATCTATGTATTCCAATTAGGTCTGAAAACTTGTAGAATCACCCGAAGGGATATAACCCATTGGATGCATGTGGATCTACAAGAAGAAGAGAAGAGTAGACGGGAAGGTTGAAACCTTCAAAGCTAGGCTTGTTGCTAAAGGGTTCACTCAAAAAGAATGGATCGATTATGAGGTAATCTTCTCACCAGTAGCCATGCTTAAGTCTATTCGGATTCTCTTATCCATTGCTGATCATTTTGATTATGAAATCTAGCAAATGGATGCTAAGACATCTCTTCTTACGATATAACCAGACGAATTCATTGTAAAGGACCAGGAACACATGCTGTGTAAGCTTAAGAGATCCCTTTATAGACTTAAGTAGGCATCAAGGTCTTAGAATACTCGATTTGATCAAGCCATAAAGTCTTATGATTTTGATCAAAGTTCAAATGAGTTATGTGTGTACAAGAAGCGTGGTGATTTTCTTAGTACTTTATGTAGACGATATCTTGCTCATCGAAAACGATATGAGGACATTATCTACGGTTAAAGTATGATTATCTGGGTAGCTCAATATGAAGGACTTAGGAGAAGCCTGTCACATCCTTGGGATCAAGCTTGCGTGAGATTAAAAACAAAGGATGTTGGGTTTATCACAAACAAAGTATATCGATGATATCCATACTCGTTTTAGCATGCAAGATTTCAAGAAAGAGTTTCTCTCTTTCAGGCATGGAATCACTCTATCCAAGGATCAGTGTCCTAAGACACTTGATGGGATAGAGAAGATGAAGGCAATTCCTTACGCTTCGACAGTTGGAAGCCTTATGTATGTTATGCTTTGCACTAGACTCAACATCTATTTTGCCGTTGGCAGGGTTAGCAGATATCAGTCTAAGCCAGGGTAGGAGCATTGGACTGCGGTAAATAATATAACCAAGTACCTAAAAAGGACTAAGGATTACATATTGGTTTACCAGGCAAACAGTCTTGTACATTTGGGGTACACAGACTCAGATTTTCAGTCTGATAAGAATTCTCGTAAGTCTACCTCAGGATATGTGTTTACCTTAGGAGGTGGAGCTATAAGTTAGAAGAGTATCAAGCAGTCTTGCATTGCTGATTCGACTATGGAGGTCGAGTACGTGGCAGCTTCTGAAGCAGTCAAGGAGGTCGTTTAGCTTAAGAACTTTCTGTTAGATCTAGAGGTGGTCCCTTTAGCTCAGTCGGCTATTACACTTTATTGTGACAATAGTAGAGCGGTTGCAAACTCGAAAGAGCGAAGGGTCCACAAGAAAGGAAAGCACATTGAGCGTAAGTATCACTTGATACGAAAAATTATACAGAGAGGTGATGTTACTGTGACCAAGATTGCATCAAGAGATAACCTTACAGATCCTTTTACAATGAGCTTACCGGCTAAGATTTTTTGATAGTCATGTAGAGGACATGTGAGTCAGATGTATGGCAGCATGGTTTTGAGTATAAGTAGGAGATTGTTAGGGTTGGTATACTCAAAACCCTGTTTTTAGTATTTAATTTAATTTTAACAAAATTAATTTTTTATTTTATAAGAATCTTTATGAGCAATGTATGTGTATTATTTCTTTAATGTTATGAATGGATATCCTTTATTCTGTATAATATTTAATCTAGTGTGTATAGTACGTCTTGCATAGAGAAAATCAAATTTCAGATTCTTGTAGAATATAAGTTTTATGTTCATAGTTTAGATGAAAATGGACATACCATCGGTACGACTGTAGCATAGAGTTTTAGTAGCTCTGTCTTGATTACGGAAAATAGATTATAGCGTCGTCTATTGTTCTAACACTCTGTGCTAGTATACTTTATGTGTATTGAACGGGACATATTGGGGTAACTAATTTTATACTAATTATGTAAATTAATTCACACCCAAGATTATATGAACATTGCATATACTCTTAATTCTGAAATAATTATTGATTTGCATATATTTAATATTTGTTATTTTAATTCATTAGGGGGTACGATCTTATATGGGTCTATATTCCCGGTGAGTTGAATAGTGGTATTATTTATATGGTGAATATTAATTATTGACGAAATTCATGTTTCGAAAGATTGAGATTGATGATACCCTCTTAAGGAAGCTTATAAGTTTTGATCGGGTTAAATCCTACAGGTGGATTTGATTATCCGACAGTTAAATAAGTTAAGCGGAAGGCTTAAGGAATTAACAGATGCTGATTAAATTAAATTGTCAGTAATTAAATTTAATTGACGGATATCAGGAATCCTAACTTGAGGAGAAATGTTAAGCATTTAATAATAGGAGCGCAATGCAAGATGGTCTTGAGATTGTGGGTCAGAGTGCAATTATAGTTTTTTAGTGGTGTGAATTTTAATTTTATGTTTTATGAAAATTGCAGAAATCGCTGCTAGTTTTCTATAATTACAGATACCGCTATAAGGTTTGCTTAATTGTGAAAACCGCTGATACGTGTCTATATTCTTCTAGAAGTTTGACTCATAATTACTCCACAAGTCCCTACTGTAGCCCTATAAATATGCGGGTAGGCTGAACCAATTTCGTAACTTGTCTTCAAGACTAAAGCTGTTTAGGTTCTACTGGTATGAGTTCTCGATAGTCCATAACCCACAATACATTCGAGAATTACATATGGGAATACAGTAGAAGGGCTGACGGGTGCTTTAACTCAGAATAAAAAATATAATTGAAGATTTGACCGGTAAAAGGTATTCTTCTAAATTAACTTTGGTTGCACGGGTTTTAATTTTGATCGCTCGACGTCAAAATTTTTATCTAGAGCCCATTTCGGCATTTGCCCGTCCAGTTAATTTTTTACCAAAAATCGTTTGCAAAAACAATGATCTTGGCAGTTTTACCTCCACCTTTGACAAAAATATTGCTTAAAAACTTTTGTTTCTTATTGGGTTTATATCCAATCCCGGCTTTGTCGAAAACACATTTTTGCATGCCGAGAAGTTTGTCTAAGTTGTTCTTTTCAAGTGTGAACTTGTAAACAATTTTAGTAAGGTATTCAACCTTTTCATGTAGAACCTTGTTTTCATCTTTCAAAATAGAAACTTGTTTTGATAGGGAAAGTTTTTTATTTTTCAAGATTTCTATTTCACATGACAAGGAAATAACTAACTTTTTTAGAATAGAGTTCTTAGCACCAATTTTTCTCAATTTATCATGCAAATCTTCAAATGCACTTTGTAATTCATCTAAGGAAAAAGGGTCAGGTGTTACCTCGTCATCTTCTTTAGCTATGAGGTATAAATTTGCAACCTCATTTTCTTCTCTTTCATACTCGGAGTTACTGTCACCGCTTTTGCCCTATGCGGCTATCATAGCCTTCTTGAAGCGCTTTTTGAACTCTTCTTGAGTTGAGGACATTCGGCCTTGACATATCTGGGCTTTTTGCATTCATATCAAATGATCTCACCCTTCTTATGATCGTTTTTGAATTTGCTTGAATCGCCATTGAATTTGGTGGGCTCGCCTTTATGTCCTTCCTTCTTGAAGAACCTTCTTCCTCATTATTTCTTATTTCTAATAAACAGTTTGAACTTTTTTGTGATGAGGGCCATATCTTTGTTCTCATCACTTGAGGAGTCATCATCAGATTCTTTGTCATGAGTTGAAGACTTGAAGGCAATGCCTTTCTTCTTCTTCTTGTCATCCTCATCGTCCATCTTGATATTCATCTCATGAGTCATGAAAGATATAAGAAGTTCCTTCAAGCTGTGAGTGTTGAGGTTTTTAACTTCCTAAATAGCTGTGACCTTAGCTTCCCAGTTCTTAGGCATGCACCTAAGAATTTTTTTTACTATTTCTGCATTGGAATAAATCTTGCCAAGAGATTTTAGTCCATTGATAATATTAGTAAAACGAGTAAACATGTCAGAAATGATTTCATCATGCTTCATTTTAAATAACTCATAGTTATGAACAAGCATGCTTATTATGAACAAGCATGTTTATTTTGGACTTCTTGACTTGGTTAGTACCCTTATGGGTAACTTCAAGTCTATCCTATATTTCCTTAATGGTGTCACATGTTGAGGTCCTATTGAACTCATTTAGGTCAAGAGAGCAATATAGGAGATTTATGGCTTTGGCATTCTTTTGAATCTTTCTAATGTCATTTTTGGTCCATTTATTTTCTGGTTTAGGAACGATCGTTCCTTCAATGGTCATAGTAGGTCTTCTGGGTTCGTTTATGATAACTCTCCAAAGGTCATAGTCTATGAATTGAATACAGATTCTCATTCTTGCCTTCCAATAATTGTAGTCTGTTCCATTGAACAAGGAAGGTCTATTGGTCGACTAACCTTCAGATTGGATAGGTTCAATACTAGTGGTTGCCCTATAAACTCTTAGACTGTTAAGTTAAAAACAAAAAAAAAATCCCAAGCTCTGATATCAATTGTTAGTTCTAAGTAACCCAAGAGGGGGGTGAATTGGTTCTTAAAAAGATAATAATAATTTTAAAATCCTTTTCAAAAATCTTTTAATATTGCAAACAAATATAGTAAGTATAAATAAAACATAAAGCAATGCAAATATTAAAGAAGTTAGGAATAGAAAAAATGAACAAGACACCAAGATTTATAGTGGTTCGGCTTCTTCCAAACCTAAGTCTACTCCTCAAGACTTCCCTTGAGAATTTTATTAATGTAGAATGCTTACGGGTACATTTAAAACCTTTTACAAGTCCAAGACGATCCTACGAAAAATACGTCCCTGTTTTTCTTCTAATCTATTGAGTTCTTCTTTGATGAAATTTGTCAACTCACTCAAAGGACAACGGGTAACTTACCCTTGAATACAATAAATGGGATGATTTAATGAGTATCATTCACTCTCTTTACAGAAATGATTGGCAATAAATGAGAAGTAAAGAGATGAGATACAAGTGCTGGAGTTATGAATAATAAATGAGAGCTTGAAGGGTTTTGACTTTGAATCAAACAATACGATAGTGAATATAGGTCTCCAGATGTTTTAAATGCTGATGAGTAACTCTTTATATAAGCTCTTGAGGTTTCATGACTGTTGGAGATAGGTTGGTGTTAGGGTTGGTATATTGAAAATCATATTTTTAGTATTTAATTTAATTTTATTAAAATTAATTTTCTATTTTATGAGAAACTTTATGAGTAATGTATGTGTATCATTTTTTTGATATGCATGGATGTCCAATATTCTGTATAGTATTTAATCTGGTGTGTAGAGTACGGCTTGCACACAGAAGATTAGATTTTAGGTTCTTACAGAA
>JAULJZ010166917.1:0-25262 GCA_032270985.1 Heliamphora pulchella
TGATAATTGGAAACTCAAGACATAATTTGAGTTAGGGCCGGGAGTTCAGTCAGGACCTTTAGTGGAATAAGTTCTGACTCATACGAGAAAGGATCTAACTCGAGGACATAGTTAGGAATATCCGGTTTTTTCATACGGTTAGCCCGAGTATGAATAAGGTACAAGTATGTGAAGCACAAGCCATAATTTTTAAGACATGATTCAAACATCATAGTAGGAGTTCTAAATCATCATATATTAACTTAAAACGCTAATCAACTAATTCAAATCAATCATCATGCAAAAACTCAGGTCTTATGGCAAAGTGTACTCAATCATACACTTAACAAATTTTAAGGCCAGAAGTCAAGTATTAAATTAAAAGGGTCGACAAGGTTTTAGGGTATCTAGACTTGGAATCAAGCTACGATTTATATACACCATTTAGATAAAAATATTTTCTACAACTCTCATGTTTAACAGCAAGACCAAAACCTAAGGCAAATGGGTGAACAATACATATTAAGCAAAAACGGTTCAGCACTTTTCTCAAGATGTTACCGAAATTATGCTTCTGTTGGTCTCGATTTTGGGGTTTCATTTTAAGTCCAAATCAGCCTGTTTTTTAGTATGTTCTAGTTCAGCAAGTTCCCCTACAAGTTTCATGTTTAGAGCTAAGGGTAATTATTTGGAACAAGTTACACTTTTTGGCCATTTTAGTAAATAGGTTCTATCAGCCTCCAAAACACAGCAGAGCCGGTTTTGGAAAAAAAGAATTTAAAATGGTTTAGGGGTATCATCCCAAGGATTTAAGGTCTTATTTTTGGAAAAAAAGTGCATCAATATGTTAGCTACAATGTTCATGTAGACCACCTTTGGAATAGATTACTAAAAATAGGGTGGGTTTTTGAGCTATATAAAGATATGTAACAGAATGTTCCTTGGGGGTTGAAACTCAACAGAGACTTTAAAAGGGGTTTTGATCTATCCAAACACAATATTTTGTTCTTATTTCTGGTGGGTAGATATATATAAATTTTATCTACAACTTTCATATTTTGTCCAAAGTTCGGATCTCATTTGAAAATAGGGTTTCCAAGTCAGTAGTGCTGACTAGTTGAAAAATGACACACTTTGGTAAAATAGCAATATCTTGAGTTCTGGTTATTCAAATGAGTTGAAACCAACTTTAGATGAAAGATAACACAAAAACATAAATCTGGACATAAATAACATGCTTAGATCAAATTGCTACATTGAGTTATGGCATTTCAAATATCAGGGCAGAAACATCAAAGTTCTCAAAAGTTAAGCCTCTTAGGGTTCAAGTCTTGTACTTATGTCATATCAAGTTTTTGATCTAATTCTTTGCATGCTTGGATCTTAGACTTTAATATCAAGGCTCCATCACCCTTAGAAGTCATCAAACTCAAAGATAACATCACACAACAACATCTCATATCACTCATAAACAAAACAGCCCCTAATTTCTAACTATGACGCCTTTCCGGCTTGATTCCGGTTCTTGGTTCTTGGAGTGTTTAAAGGGATGTGTTGGGGAATATTTTGAGGGATCTTAGATACAAGGTTTAGAGGTTTTACTTACTTGTTTTGAGAGAACAAAGAAGGGTAAAGGGTTGATATGGACATATCTTTCAAAAACCTCCTCGGTTTCTTTCTTTTCCTTCCATTTTCTTCCTCAAACTCACTTTAACTCTCAAGATCAAGTGTTTCTGGTTCCTCCCCCTCTCGTGGCCGAAAATTACATATGGAGAACAGGGTGTTTGGCTCTCTTTATATAGGCAATGCTAGGGGACATGTGGGAGACAAAAAGGTAAAAGAAAAAAAATCATTTTTCTTCATTTTAATAAAGGAGACTTGAGTTTTATTTGAGTTGATGTAAGTCTTTGTGGGATAAATTCAGATATGGGAAAGATAAATGTGGCTAGGGGGCTGCTTGGGGGACAACAATCTGATTCCCCATCAATCAAGGGGCTTATCTTGGGTTTCGTGCCCCTATTGTGCAAGAAAATGCATTAAAAGTTAAATCTTTTTGGTGTCTTTTTCTACTGAGACTTATTATTTAAAAATATATTTATGAAAAATATAGTATTTTTATGTATTATCATAGTTTTCATAGCAATTGATTAAATAGATATAGTCTTTTAAGTCAAATTAAGCTAATTTAGCAATATATGATTTTTTGACTTATTTTGTTGTATATGAACTTCAATAAAGATTTGTTTGGTTTTGTTGACCTATAACACTATATTATTATATATATTATTTGTTCAACAACTATTTGATCATCATAATGTTTAATTTAATACCTTTCTCATCATTTTAAGCTAAAAAGAACGCAAAAAGTCACTTTTTGGCACACTTCCCAAGGTGGTCAGCCACTAAGGGTTATTTTTGGTATTTTTTATGTTATTTTATCTTTTACTACTTAATTGTACTTAAATTCTTAATTTAGGGTATCCATATGTCAAAATTTTAATTTTTAAGACTTTTTGCTGTACTAGGGACAAAACGGTCATTTTATTCTATTTATGAGAATATTTTATTTTTAATTCATTATTTTATGATATTTAATTCATTTAGAATGTTGGGAGACTCTTCGGGTGTTAAGGTTTTGTTGCCTGAGTTTTTGACATTTTTAGGGTTTTCGGGTTGAACTCAGGATTTTCGATTCGAATTAGGGTTTTGAACTTCTTTTATGTTTTATGGTCTCGTGGACTATCCGTCACTAACACTTAGGGTTTGGGTTGGGTCTTTACATGGGTTGTTTTCAATTGGGTTGTTACAACTATGGTCTGTACCGGGTCATTACAAGTACTTCCTTTCTTCTGGTTCCACGTCTTCTTAGAGTCAGCTTGCTCTGTCTCGGCTAACAAGGTTGCACGCACTACCTGGGTGTAGGTAGGAAGCTATAAGCAGATCACCCTTACTTAGATAGATGGTTTGAAGCCCCATTCAATCTTTCACGGCTTTGATTCTTCGTCCAGTACGATGGTTGTGATAAAGCGGCTCAATTCCTCGAAGCGGTTCACATACTGCGTTACGGTCATTGTTCCTTGCTTAAGTTTCAAAAAATTTTAGAATAGCCCTTAACGTAAAGTAGCTAGGAAGTATTTCTCCAAAAATAGACTCTCAAATTGTTCCAATGTCAGAGTCACTACTTCCTGGGTGTTGGTGACCAGAGTCCCCCAATGATTAGCTTCTCCTTCTAGCAGGTTGTCAGCTAAAGCCACTCGATTGGTCTCATCTTGGACTCCCATTGAGTTGAATAGTTTCTTGACTGCACTCAACCATTCCTCTGCCTATCTCGGTTCCATTCCCCCTCAAAATGTCGGGGCTCGCTGCCTTCCTAGTTTCGACAGAAACCAAGCTCGATCACGTACATGTGGACGGTTGATGCTAGCGGCCAATTCTCGTAACACCTGAGCTAGTCTCGGTACCTCATCGTTCTTAGGCACATTTGGTTGTCAATGGTTAGGTCTTCTACTCGCCATTCTAGAATAAAGGAAAAAGAGTGTTATAATTCTGGGAGTTATTCTAGTTCTTAATTATTTATTATGTTTTGGAATTTTGTAGAGTTAGGTTGACACTTATAGATCTACTTATTATATTCCAACATCAAAGATTTATATTTCATTTCAACTCATAGTCAATACAAGTTTGTCAAAGTTCACACAGCACACATACAATCATCAAGTTAAGGAAAAGTAGAAGGCTATCATGCTAATATCTAAATGAACAATTGTGGATAAAAGTGGCGAACAATTGATTCGCATTCCTAGGTCGCCTCGGTGATGTTGTAGCAGCGCCACTGCACCTCGACATGCCAAACGTTAGTTTGCCCCATCTGTACTCTGTTGGTTATGGCGATTGGAGTCTCTCGGTACATCTTGGGGACGTCAAAGTTGATGACCGGGTCACGCGAGTCCATTATTCCTCTCTTGTTCGTTGGCCTCTGATGCTGCATCCATCCTATAGTTAACATGTTCGCCAGTCGCATCTTGAAACTGGGAGGAAAGGCCAAGCGATAGAGCTTTCGGCTGCATTTCTTGATCACACGTAAGGGTCTCATGTATCGCAAAAAAGCTTCTGGCTTCCTCCACATACACGTTTTTTGGGCAGATTCTGGCATATACCCAATCCCCTACACAAAAACTCTGGAACTCCGGGTGGCTATAGTAGATGGCTGTATCTATAGCCTCGTCTTCATTGGACTCCAGCGGAGGTGCCTCCAACCGCTACTTCTTTTTCTTCGTCGTCGTCCTCATCATCAGCGTCAAAATCTTCCATGTTCAGTTCTTCATCTGCCTCCACCTCATCACGTTCGTCTTTTGGGTTGGCCTGCCATTCCTCTGGAAAAACCCATGCTAAAGGTACGACATTAAAAGGTTCTTGCTCCTCCACGGGTATCTCCTTCGTGTCCTTTTTCGAATCTTCTTCCCAATCTGAGTCTTCAGGTTCTGGTGTTGCCCACGGTTCCCTAGCTAATTTTGTGTCGGGCGCCAACCTAAGAAAGAAAAGATAAAGGAAACCCTAAGGAAAAGATTTTAAGTTGTTAAAATTATACGTGATTAATTATTAGTATAGACATTCTATAGATTTTCTACGTTACAGAACTCGCAATCTCCCATCTCCCAAGGCCTGAAAATTCACTAAACCTAGGCTATGATACCAACTGTGACGCCCCATCCTACGGGCACATCAGGACATGCGTAACTATAAATAAGGGACATATTCTAGCAGAGCATTCATAATTACATATGATAATTACTACAACATTAATGGTTCAGAATTTGTTCAAAGCACATAATGATTACAGTCATCCAAAAAATTAAACAAAAGTTATAATATGTTTGTGGAAAAACTGAACAAAAGGTCAAAAAGAGAAGAGTCTACATCTTCAAGCTGCGTCGTTCGGGTTAACCGGCTTTTTCCACTCACCCCCTTCTTCGAAGTCTTGTTCCTCAACGAACACGCTTTCCTCAAATGGTCCTTCTTCTTCACTTGTTGCACGAATGCCATGACCCAAAGCCCAAAACCAAATTTCCTAAACTGTCTAACAAACTCACAACAAAATATCTTACAATACATATCGTATAATACCCAATACTATTTTAAGGGCAAAGAGATAAACAATTTATCATTTTCAGGAAGGCAAGCACATACAAAAACAAACGTGCGAGTGCGTGATGCAGATGAATGTAATGTTGTTGCCCAGCCCGACATACATTTAGGATAATATCATGAATTTCACGTCGGGAATTACAGAGTAGACTTGATGGGACCTGATCACCGAACCTATCCTCGCCTCATTGCGAAAGGTAAACCTTCATCATGGCTATATGCCTTGGCCGTTTTACGCAATGGAAACGATGTGGGGACTTGCCTTTATCCAATTTTATCCATCCTTATTCCAAGCCAACTAATCCCACCTTAAGGACCAAGATACTCATTAGGTGTCAACCCAAAGTCTAATTAAAGTTAGTGACGAACCCATGGTGCTTAATCCTGCTTTTTGTAATAAACAATCTTCCAATTCAATTTCAAATATGGCAACCAGGGACGCCCTAGATCCAAAGCCATAAAAGAACGATTTCCCTATAACCCAACTCCCAACGAAAGATATGGAAGGGACTTCGATAACTCAAGATGCAATATAAGAATACTCATGATGTGCAATATGCTTCTCATGTAGAATTGATTATAGCATGGCGTATAAACACGTATGGCACATGATACAACTTGCTACTCATTAGGTGTCAACTCAAAGTCTAATTAAAGCTAGTGACAAACCCATGGTGCCTAATCCCCCTTTGTATAATAAATAATCTCCTAATTCAATTTCAAATATGGAAACCAGAGACGCCCTAGATCTAAAGCCACAAAAAGTACGATTTTCATATAACCCAACTCCCAATGAAAGACACGGAAGGGACTTCGATAACATAAGATGCAATGTAGGAATACTCATGATGTGCAATATGCTTCTCGTGTACAATTGATTATAGCATGGCATATAAACACGATATGGCACATGGTACAACTTGTTAAAGCATAAAGTACAAGCATGCGAAGCATAATCTATAATTTATGTAACATAGAATCTAACTATCGGAAAGGGTTAATTTCATCAAAATTATTATTTCCATACACCAATTATTCATAAACTTCATATAAAGTCCATACATTTAAGTTTCACAAAGTAACACGTCATTTGTACACTTAGCAAATTTTAGGTAAATGTTCAATTGCTAGTTTTTAAGTTGCAACAATATTTGAAGTACTTAGACATGTATTTAATTTCTAAAATTGGAATACCAATTAGATAAAATTATTTCCTACATCTTTCATGTTTAACACTAAGGTCAAATCGTAGGGCAAAGGGGTCATTTATTTTAGTTAAGTGAAAACAATTCAGCATTTTGCAGAGAGAAACACAGAAATTGGGATTTTGGCCAATTTATAAAAAGGGTTCAGTCAGCATAAAAAGGGTCTACAGAACAGGTTTTCAACAGAGGATGCTCAAAACCCTTGGGGTACTATCCGAGGATATTTTGAGCTACTTTTTCCTCAATATTTAGTTTAATATGTTAGCTACATTTTTTATGTTTACCACTTTTAGATTTGGTCACTAAAAACTTAGGGTTTTGGTCTCACAAAAATGTGTAACGGAGGGCTCTGTCAGTCACTGAATCTCAACAGTGACTTTGGGAAGTGTATTGACCTATCAAGACTTCGTATTGTTAGCTCATGTTTTTTGTGGATAGAAAGGTAAATGTGTTATCTACAAGTTTTATGTGTTGACCGAAGCTCGATTCTCAATCTAACATAGGGTTTTTAGGTCTATAACTCAGAGTGGTCAGCATCTGACACTCTTTGGAAAGAATGACATATATGCAGTTCTATTCAACGAAATCACTTCAAACCAATTTTGTATGCAAGAGAACGCAAAAAGCTATGTCTGGGCATAAAAATCCCTTTAAGATTATTTTTCTACAATTAGTTATGATGTTTTAAACTCGAGGCAGAATGTTGGTAAGCCCAGAAAATTCGGTTACCTAGGGTTTGGTTTCTTAGCTCATGTTGTGTATTTTTTTATATGTTTTCTTCGCATGCATGTCTTATACTCATATAAACCAAAACTCCAAAACATACTCAAGCCATAAAACTGAAAAATATACACATGCAAGTACATGCAAAACTTGATCATACACAAACAATCAACTATTCTGACCTACGATGCCCTTTTGGGTTATTCTTTATTTATTATCTTTAGGGTTGATTATAGAGATGGATTGACGGCTATCTTATAGGAGAATGTTAGAAGTTTAGGGGATTTACTTACCCTTTTTAATGCTCAAAAGATTGTAGGAGAATGGGGCTTAGCTTTAATGCTTCCTCCTTAATCCTTTCCTCCTTTCTCTTTCTTCCTTCTTTGTTCTTCTCTCCTTCTCTCTTAGAACACTTAGAAAATTTTGGTGGTTCTCTCCCTCTCGCTCTCAGCTGAATTTCATGAAGGAGAGTGGGTGTTTTATATATTTTTATACAAAAACTATAATGGTGGGATAATTATTGCACATAAATTTAAATTTAAATTTTTATTGGCTCCTATTAGTTGCATGGGGTGATGCCCTCTATTTGAGAATTGCATATCAATTTTTTTTGCAGGTGGGAAGCCGACTAGGGTCTGTTTGGGTAGACCAAAAGCTGATTTTCCATCAATGTTGGATTTAAATTGTATTTTGCTACCATTTTGTATAAGAAAATTCATAAAATATTAATTTTATGTATCTTTTTGGTATCTAAACCAACTAAAACCTATTATATTAATTAATTTACTCTTTCTATGATTTGTCATAATTTTGATAGCAATTAATTAAATAGGTGTTGACTTTAAGTTAAATTAAGCTAGTTTAACTAGAATTGGCTTTTTAACTTATTTTTTTTGTATATACTTTAAATAATTATTTGTTTTCTTTTATTGACCTATATTATTATATTATTATGTATAATACTTGTATAAAAAGTATTAGGTCAAAATAACGCTTAATTTTTACACATTTTTCTCATTTTTATGCTTAAGAGAGTAAAAAGTAGTTTTTTTGGTACATTTTCCTAGGTGGCCGGCCATGCAAGGTCAATTTGGTTATTTTTGTTGTTATTTTATCTTTTATTAATAAATTTTATATAAATATCTAATTTTGGGCATCCATGTGTCAAACTTTGAGTTTTTAAGACTTTTTGCTGTATTATGGGCAAAATGGTCATTTTACCCTAATTATGAAAATTTTTTGACTTTTAATTTTATATTTTATGTTATTTACTTAATTTAAGCTATTTTGGAACTTTTCTGAGTATTAGGGCTTTATCTCTGAGTATTCAGTCTTTTTAGGATTTTTTGGTCAATTTAGGATTTTCGGGCTAATTAGGGTTTCCCTTATTCATGTAGCGACCTAGGTCCTCATTATCTATCCGTCGCAAATACTAGGGTTTGAGCCAGGTTGTTACAATCTACCCCCTAAAACAAATTTAATCCTTAAAAGTTTATATCGTACCTCAATCTGCGAACAACTGGGGATGACTTGTCCTCATAGCTTCTTCCTGCTCCCATGTGAATTCTTGAATCCTATTGTACTTCCATAGGACTCGAACGAGTTGTATAGTTTTTCCTCCATAAATCTTGTCTATTGATCGATAATCCTTACTGATTGATCTTTGAATGTAACATCTTCATCAATATGGAGTTCCTTCCAGTCTAGAATATGGATAGGGTCAGGTTCATACTTCCTCAGCATCGACACATGGAAAATGTTATGAATATTGGCAAGTTGAGGTGGTAAAGCCAAACGATATGCCACTTCTCCAACCTTAGCTAGAACCACGTCTGGCCCAATATATCTTGGGGCTAGCTTCCCTTTTTGGCCAAAGCGTATGACCCCTCTTTGTGGTTGAATCTTTAGGAATACATGCTCTCCTACTTCAAATCGTAGCAGCTTTCATCGTGGATCTGCATAGCTCTTTTGTTGGTTCTGTGCGGTGGCTATCCGTTGCTAAATGAGTTGAATCTTCTCAGCAGTATCTTGTACTAGATCTGGTCCAAGAAGTGAATTTTCCCCTGCTTCAGTCTAACAAATCGGCGAACAACATGGTCTTCCGTAGAGAGCTTCATATGGTGGCATACCAATACTGGATTGACAGCTGTTATTATAAGTAAACTCTACCAATGGTAAGTGTTTCTCACAATGTCCCTTGAAGTCCATGACGCAGGCTCGAAGCATGTCTTCCAGTGTCTGAATTGTATGTTCAAATAACCCATTAGTGTGTGGGTGAAAGGCAGTGCTGAAGCAAAGCACCATTCCTAAGGCAGCTTGTAAACTCTACCAACATCGAGAGGTGAAACGTGGACCTTGATCTGACACGATTGACTATAAAATTCCATGAAGGCGTACGATTTCTCGAATGTACTTATGGCTTAGGGTTTCCAGCTTCTCGATAGTTTGAACTGGTAGGAAGTGTGCTGATTTACTGAGGCGATCTACAATTACCCAGATAGAGTCATGTCCTGCTAGTGTTCTCGGTAGTCTGGAGACAAAGTCCATGGAAACGTGGTCCTACTTCCACTGAGGTATCTCTAGGGGTTGAAGGGTTCCTCCTGGTATTTGGTGCTCGACTTTCACTTGCTGACAAGTAAGGCATTTAGACACAAAATTTGCTATATCTTTCTTCATGTCATCCCACTAATAGTGCCACTTCAGATCATGATGCATCTTTGTCTCCCCGGGGTGGATAGCAAAAAGTGACTGGTGGTGCTCCTTTAGGATTTCTCTTCTCAGATTCTTAACATTTAGGACGAATACTCATCCTCGGTATGTCAATTGTCCATGCTTGTTGACTATCCATCCTGGCTTTGATTCCTCCACAATTAGATGCCTTCGAATAAATTCAAATTTCTGGTCGTACTTTTGGGCTTTCACAATCTGCTAACGGAGATTCGTTGTTGCCACCGTTCTGCAAAAATAGCTTCCATTCTCCAATTCTAATGATTGGAGTCAAAATTCGTTGAGCGTTCCCATCATGTTCCATTCTCTTGTGGCCATAATAGCCATCGTGCTCCTCGTTTTTCGGCTAAGGACGTCGGCCACCATGTTAGCCTTGCTGGGGTGATAGGCTAATGTAAACAGGTAGTCCTCTAAATACTCCATCCAACGGCGTTGTCTCATATTTAGATTCTTTTGGGTGAATAGGTATTTTAAACTTTTATGATCGATAAAAAGCTCGAATCGCTCTCCATATAGATAATGTCTCTATAACTTTAATGCAAACACCACTGCTGCAAGTTTCAGGTCGTGAGTAGGGTAATTCTGCTCATGAGGTTTCAATTGTCTTGACCCGTAAGCTACTACCCTTCCGTTTTACATTAGTACACATCTTAGGCCATCCTTCGATGCATTATAATACACCGTATACCCAACCTCTCGTTCGAGTATGATCAGGATCGGGGAACTGGTCATTCTTTTCTTGAGCTCTTGAAAAGCCATTTCGTACTTATCACTCCACTCAAACTTCACCCCTTTTTGTGTTAATCTGGTCATTAGGCGTGGCAATTTTGAGAAATTTTGGATAAATCTTCGGTAATATCCTGCTAGTCCAAGAAAACTTTGAACTTTAAAAACATTCCGAGGGGGTTTCCACTCCAAAATGGCTTCTACCTTGGCAGGGTCTATAGCTATTCCTTCCTTAGACACTACGTGTCCCAGAAATTTCACTTCGCGTAACCAGAATTCACACTTGCTTGCCTTAGCGAAGAGTTACAAATCTCTTAACTTCTGCATGACAATTCTCAAATGTTATTCATGTTCTTCCTCTGATCGGGAGTTTACTAGAATGTTGTCTATGCAAACCACTACAAATTGGTTGAGGTAGGGCTGAAAGAGTTTATTCATGAAACTCATGAAAACTTCTAGGAAATTGGTTTACCCAAAGGGCACGACTACGAATTCATAATGTACATATCGGGTTTTAAAGGCTATCTTCGATATATGCTCCTCCTTAACTCGAAGCTGGTGATATTCGGAGCGAAGGTCTATCTTTGAGAAATAAGCTAATCCTCACAATTGGTCGAAGAGACCATCGAGACGGGGCAGGGGGTATTGATTCTTGATTGTTACCTTGTTCAACAAACGATAGTCGATACAAAGATGCAAGGTTCCATCCCTTTTCTTAGCGAAACAACGCTGGTGCTCCCCATGGCGACGAACTAGGGCGAATGGAACCTTTACTGAGCAGTTCCTGGAGCTGGTTCTTTAACTCTTTTAGTTCTACAGGTGCCATATGGTGGGCTGCGATCGAAATTGGTGCGGTTCCAAGATGAAGTTCTATCATAAACTCGATCTCCTGATGCGGGGGTAGTCCAAGTAGTTCTTCCGGGAATACATCTTTGTATTCGCACACTACTCAGGGTAACTCGAAGGTTGATGAGATGTTCGTAATAGCATGTAGACATGTCAATCTCCCTATGAAGATCTCAAATTGTTCCCATGTCAGAGTCGTTACTTCCTTGGTGTTGGTGACCAGAGTCCACCAATGATCAGCTTCTCCTTCTAGCAGGTGGGGCAGCTAATGCCACTCGATCGGTCTCATCCTAGACTCCCATTGAGTTGAAATTTTTTTGATTGCTCTCAACCATTCTCTGCCTTTGTAGGTTCTATTCCCTCTTGAAAATGTCGGGGCTCGCTGCCTTCTTAGTTCCGATAGAAACCAGGCTCGGTGATGTACATGTGGGCGGTTGATGCTAGCGGCCAATTCTCGTAATACCTGAGCTAGTCGTAGAACCTCATCGTCTGTAGGCCCATTTGCTTATCGATGGTTAGGTCTTCTACCCGCCATTCTAGAATAAAAGGAAACGAGTGTTATGATTCTAGGAGTTATTCAAGTTCTTAATTATTTATTATGTGTTGGGATTTTGTAGAGTTAGGTTGACAATTATAGAACTACTTATAATGATTCAAACATCAAAGATTTTCATTTCATTTCAACTCATAGCCAATACAAGTTTGTCAAAGTTCACACAGCACACATACAATCTTCAAGTTAAAGAAAAAGTACATGGCTATCGTGTTAATATCTAAACGACCAATTGTGGATAAAAGTGGCAAACAATTGATTTATGTTCCCAGGTCACCTCGGTGATGTTGTAGCAGCGCCACTGCACCTCGTCATGCCCGACATTATTCGGCCCCATCTCTACTCTATTGGCTACGGTGATTGGAGTCTCTCGGTACATCTCAGGGTCGACAAAGTTGATGGCCGCGTCACATGGGTCGATGATTCCTCTCTTGGCTGTTGCCCTCTGATGCTGCATCCATCCTATAATCAACATGTCCCCCAGTCGCGTCTTGAATCTGGGAGGAAAGTTTAAGCGGAAGAGCTTTTGGCAACATTTCTTCATTAAGCGTAAGGGTACCATGTATCGCGGAAAAGCTTCTGGTTTCCACCACATACACATGTGTTCGGGGCAGATTCTGGCGTACGCCTGATCCATTACATTAAAACCATGGAACTCCTGGCGGCTGTAGTAAATGGCTGTATCCATAACCTCGTCTTCATCGGACTCAGGCGGAGGTGCCTCAAGCTGATCGTATCGGAAGGCAACCGCTACTTCTTCTTCTTCATTGTTGTCCTCGTCATCAACATCAAAATATTCCTCGTTCGGTTCTTCATCTGCCTCCACCTTATCATCTTCGTCTTTTGGGTTGGCCTGCCATTCCTCCGAAAAAACCCACGCTAAAGGGACGGCGTCGATAGGTTCTTGCACCTCCACGCGTATCTCCTCTGTGTCCTCTTTCGGATCTTCTTCGGGATCTGAGTCTTCAGGTTTTGGTGCTACCCACGATTCCCTAGTAGGTTCTGTGTTGGGTGCCATACTAAGAAAGAAAAGATAGCAGAGACCCTAAGGTCAAGATATTCCCTAGCAGGTTCTGTGTCGGGTGCCATCCGAAGAAAGAAAAGATAGCAGAGTCCCTAAGGTCAAGATTTTAAGTTGTTACAATTATATGTGATAAATTCTTAGTACAGACATTTTATAGAGTTTCTACACTACAAAACTCGCAATCTCCCATCTCCCAAGGCCTGAAGGTTCACTAAACCTAGGCTCTGATACTAACTGTGAGGCCCCATCCTTTGGGCACATCGGGACATACGTAACTATAAAGAAGGGACATGTTCTAGCCGAGCATTCATAATTACATACGATAATTACTACATTAATGGTTTAGAATTTTTTCAAAACACATAATGATTACAGTCATCCAAAAAATTTAATAAAAGTTATAATATGTCCGTGAAAAAACTCAACAAAAGGTCAAAAAGAGAAAATTTTACGTCTTCAAGCTGCGTCGTTGGGGTTAACCGGCTTCTGCCACTCTCCCCCTACTTCGAAGTCTTGTTCCTCAATGAACACACCTTCCTCAAATGGTCCTTCTTCTTCACCTGTGGCACAAATGCCATGACCCAAAGCCTATAAGCAAATTCCCTAAACCGTTTAACAAACCCACAACAAAATATCCTACAATACAAATCGTACAATACCCAATACTATTTTGAGGGCAAAGAGATAGACAATTTATCATCTTTAACAAGTAAAGCACATACAAGAACAATTGTGCGAGTGCGTGATGCAGATGAATGTAATGCAGCTGTCCTGCTCGATATACATTTAGAACAATATCATGAATTCCACGCCGGGAATTACAAAATAGACTTGATGGGACCTGATCACTGAACTTATCCTCGCCTCGTTGTGAAAGGTAAACCCTCATCATGGATACATACCTTAGCTATTTTACGTAATGCAACGGCGTGGGGACTGACCTTAATTCAATTTTATCCATCCTTATTCCAGGCCAACCAATCCCACCTTATGGACCAGGATACTCATTAGGTGTCAACCCAAAGTCTAATTAAAGTTAATGACGAACCCATGGTGCCTAATCCCCCTATCTATAATAAACAATCACTCAATTCAATTTTAAATATGGTAATCAAGGACGCCCTAGATCCAATGCCACAAAAATAACGATTTCTATATAACCCAACTCCCAATGAAAGACACTCAAGGGACTTCTATAACTCAAGATGCAACGTTGGAATACTCATGATGTGAAATATGTTTCTCGTGTACAATTGATTGTAGCATGGCATATAAACACAATATGGCACGGGTACAACTTGCTAAAGCATAAAGTACAAGCATGCGAAGCATAATCTATAATTTATGTGACATAGAATCGAACTATCGACATGGGTTAATTTCATCAAAATTATTATTTTCATACACCAATGATTCATAAAGTTCATATAATGTCCATATAAAGTCCATACATTTAAGTTTCACAAAGTAACACGCCATTCGTACACTTAGCAAAATTTAGGTAAATGTTCAATTGGTAGTTTTTAAGTTGCGACAGTGTTTGAAGTACTTAGACATGAATTTAATTTCTGAAATTGGAACACCAATTAGATAAAGATATTTTTTACATCTTTCATGTTTAACACTAAGATCAAATCCTAGGGCAAATGGGTCATTTATTTTAGTTAAGTGAAAACTGTTCAGCATTTTACATAGAGAAACACAGAAATTGGGCCTCTGTTGGCCACAGTGTTGGGGTATCAATTCAAGGGCTATGGCTCTGATGTTTGGTAATATTTTAGTTTAAGATTTTCTCTACAAGTTTTCTATTTTTTGCTAGGGCAAGTTATTTGGAAATATTTGAAATTTTGGCCAATTTATAAAAAAGGTTCAGTCAGCCTAAAAAGGGTCTGCAGAACAGGTTTTCAACAGAGCATGCTCAAAATCTTTCGGGTACTATCCAAGGGTATTTTTAGCTGATGTTTGCTCAGTATTTATTTTAGTATGTTAGCTACACTGTTCATGTTTACCACTTTTGGATTTGGTCACTAAAAACTTAGGGTCATGGTCTCACAAAAATGTATGACAGAGGGCTCTATTAGTAACAAAATCTCAATAGTGACTTTGAGAAGTGTTTTGACCTATCAAGACTTCATATTTTTGGCTCATTATTGGTGGATAGAAAAATAAATGTGTTTTCTACAAGTTTTATGTTTGATCCAAGCTCGGTTCTCAATCTAACTTAGGGTTTTTAGGTCTGTAACTTAGAGTTGTCAACGTCTGACACTCTTTGGAAAACATGACGTTTCTGGAGTTCTACCCAATGAAATAACTTCAAACCAATTTTGTATGAAAGAGAACTCCAAAATCTAGGTCTAGACATAGAAATCACTTTAAGATCATTTTTATACAATTTGTTATGATGTTTTAAAATGCAAGGTAGAATGTTGGTAAGCTAGAAAATTAGCTTACCTAGGGTTTTGGTTACTTAGCTCATGTTGTGTGTATTTTTTATGTGTTTTCTTTGCATGCATGTCTTATACTCATATAAACCAAAACTCCAGGAATACTCAAGCCATAAAACTCAAAAAAATACACATGTAAGTACATGCAAAGCTTGATTATATACAAGCAGTCCACTATTCATGCCTACGACGCCCTTTTCGGTTATTCTTCGTTTATTATCTTTAGAGTTGACTATAGAGATGGATTGAGGGCTATCTTATGAGAGAATATCAGAATATTTTAGGAAATTTAGGTACCTCTTTTGATGCTCAAAAGATTGTAGGAGAATGGGGCTTAGCTTTAAAATTTCCTCCTTGATCCTTTCCTCCTTACTCTTTCTTCCTTCTTTCTTCTTCTCTCCTTCTCTCTTAAAACATTTAGAAAATTTTGGTGGTTCTCTCCCTCTCACTTTCATCCAAATTTTATGAAGGAGAGTGGGCGTTTGATATATTTTTATACAAAAATTATAATGGTGGGATAATTATTGCACATAAATTTAAATTTAAATTTTTCTTGACTCCTATTTGTTGTATGGGGTGGTGGCCTCTATTTGAGAATTGAATATCAGATTTTTTTGCAGGTGGGAAGCCGACTGGGGTCTATTTGGGCAGACCAAAAGCAGATTTTCCATCAATGTTGAGTTTAAATTGTATTTTGGTACCATTTTGTGCAAGAAAATACATAAAATATTAATTTTATGTATCTTTTTGGTATCTAAACCTACTGAAACTATTATATTGATTAATTTAGTCTTTCCATGATTTATCATAATTTTGATATTAATTAATTAAATAGGTTTAGGCTTTTAAGATAAATTAAGCTAGGCATGAGCGTCCCCTTCTTCTAGAACTTGAACATATGCATAACCTCGGCCACGACCTCGTCCCCGTCCTCCCCGCGTGGACATAATTCTATATGAGAGCAACATAACAAAATAAATGCTCAAGCAACATGTTATTACTAGCGTAAAACATGAACACACAATCATGCTAAACATGCTGCCACCATACACATCTCACATACCGAGGAGAACCAAGTAGACGGATGCATCAATTTAAATAACATATTCAGATTCCTTGCTAGAAAACACGTCGGCCAAATGCCTTTCTAATTTGGCTTCAAAATTTGTTAATCTAAACGCCCTAAGGCAAGACTAATCCACCGTGAGATCCAACCTCCATACTCACGTATACACTAATTATCATGCTCAACAAGCTATCAGCATGTCATAAAAATGCGTAAACACATGCAAGCAAGCAAATGAAATCGTCATCCTCACTGGTGAAGCACCCTCTTCCCATGGCTCTTAAGTATTCAAACCTAGAGCTCTGATACCAATTTATCACGCCCCAAAATCTAGGGTCACATGAAAAGTCCACCATACACCAGATTTATAACAAAATAGGTTTTTCAACAATCAAATACAACCTTTGAAATTGAAAACAAATACCCAAAATTCATCTCTCGTAAGCATAAGACATTCAATTCCAACATGCATACAATATATCGCCCTAAATCATACAAAACACTCCTTCAAAAATAGGCATATAAAAGGAAAACTAAATGAAGTCTTCCGCAACTTGCCAGAATGGGTACCACTAGATTTACTCCTCGAGATCATCCACATTATTATCTGAAAAAGGTTTAACAAGTCCCACATCGTAACCCGAAGCGCAATCGAAACAGATTATAAAGCCGTAAAGCAGGATATTCATTCACATAGCATAAAGCTAACTCAATCAAATGAGCCTCAAAGCATTTCCATCTTGAAAACCACTAGTTTTGCAGCAGGCTAACACAAGCCTCAAAACAGTTTTCTTTTAGAAACTCCAAGTTAACCAACGCGCACACACACACACGCACCCGCACAAACACACACGCGCGCCACCATCACATCTATGTGATTTTACCAACTCATGGTTCAAAAGAAGGCACTGCTACCGAATGGGCATATAGACCCCGTCACGTTACTACTAATCGGCCACACGAGGCCCGTGAAGTAACTAGACGCCCTATACTTTCGACACGACCTGCTTCCTTTCCCGGTTCACTAGCAGGCAGGTAGAGACACCCAATTCTGCGCAGTATTTTGATCTTTCACCGTGGAGCAACTCGTGCCCAAACTTGCTGGATCTAAAGATCTCTACTCGATCCTTGTTCATTATCATATCAAAGCATACCTGCGTGAGTCCAACTCAAATAGTTTCTCTCACAAAACTCACACCACACTGCGAGTCCAACCCCAAAGGTTCCTCCCACCACAATATGTAATAAACCAAGAAAAACGTAAAACATGCTTTTAACCCGAAGAAAATATGGTTTTTACATGAAACATAGCATTTAAAACATTTTCAATTGGTGAAAAAGTATACAACTGCATGTAGCACCCTTTAAAAGCAACATAGTCTAGGATCCTACCTCGATGAGTTAAAAACTCGATGCCTCAATCCACGTGCAAAATTGAACTTCATCGAAATGAGATTCTATCCGGATGGAAGCGGAGCCCACAGCGTGGATAACAAGGATCCACTAACAGATCGTCAAAAACTAAGCCCGGGCCACCCAAACGTCAAGAGAGAAGGTGGAGAGAAAAGGAAACATAGCTAGGAAGCAACCAATATATGAAAATATCTGTCAAAAGGTGGATATTTATAGGCCACACCAAAACACAGAAGGTCAGTCGACTGGGCCACACAGCTCAGTCGACTAAAAAGTCTCTGAAGGGACATTAGTCGATTGAAAATCCCCATTCAGTCGACTGAAAAGCTATGGCCAAACCCAAAAACTTTCTAGTGACCAAGTTAGTCGACTGACTCTCCAACCTCAGTCGACTGACCCACCCTGCCAACTGAAAAACTACACTAAAACACGCATAGGCTCGAATCAAAATGATAAAACAAGACCCAACATGCGTACAACCAACATCGTGGATCTTTAAACAGTAAAACACATAATACATATGCTGTTTTACAACAAAAAAGCACAAACGAACATGTTAATATATAAAACAAAATAGAAAAAGGATCTGGGTCTCACAAACACCCATCTCCGTGATTTCAATCGATAAGACTCCATATTCCAATCAACTGAAAAACCACTAGAGGAGAGCAGTCGATTGAGTCCCATAACCCAATCGACACAAAGGCCACCACACGACCACAAAAACAACAAAACGCCCCAAGAAACCAAAAATTTGATAAAAAGTTCCAAAAAGGTGAAAAATAACATTTTCCAAAACATTCGGCCAAACGGGTAAAAAACGGTTAGGAAATTTTGACATACTCTCACTATTTTGATCATAACTTTTTTTGCAAAAAGAATTCTGTTATGAAAGAGATGTCATTGGAAAGAAGACTTTCGGGGCTTTAGTTAGAGTACAAAATGACCCCATTCGGAGTCGAGACGAGTGAGATATTATCAAAAGAAAATAGTCCTGCGCAGCTAGTCCGCTCGAGCGGACATCAGGTGCTCGAGCAAGCAGGCACCTAAGAAAAACCCAAATTTTCTTTGTTTTGAGTTTCGAGCCCCAAAACTCTCAAACACTCACAAATCACCATCTCAACCTCAAATCGAAGCCTCCAAACAATTTCTGAACACCCTCGGATGTACCCAAACCCAAAACTACCACAAAACCTCGAAAGGAACACTCAAATCCCGATACCATCCAACCGAAATGAACACAAAATGCCTTTTAAACCAAAACCCGGTTTATCGAAACATAAATCAATTTTTCATACATTTGAAAATAGTGAAAACACACATGATTACATGTAGCACCCTTATATAAAATGAGAGTCTAGGATCCTACCTCGTTGAGTCAAAAACTCGATGCCTCGATCCACGTGCAAAACCAAACTTTGCTGGAATAAAATTTTATCCAGATAAAAATGTAGCCCACCATGAGGAGACTAAGGATCTGCTATTGGATCATTGAAAATCGAGCCCCGGGCCCCCGAGCGTTAGAGAGAAGGCAAAAAAAACAAGAGAAAATTTAGCTTATAAGTTTTGAAAATATCTAACGCGAGATATTTATACGATTCACGAAAATATCTTTTCTTTTTTTAAAAAAAATTAGCACCACAATACCTCACATGCATCTCTAAACCAAACATGCATAAAAATATATATGAACATGCTGTAACGAAAATGGTAAACACTTGTCAAAAAATGCCAGAAAAAGAAAACAGGTCTGGGTCTCACAAAAAGTATACAGCTTTGTTATAATTGATGATTTTTGAAGGTATACTTCGGTATTATTTCTTGCGTCAAAAGATAAAGTATGTCATGTATTCGCCAAACTTTGTAGGAAAATTCAAAATGAAAAGTGCTATTCTATTCTACACATTCGTAGTAATAGATGAAGAGAATTGAAAAATAAAGATGTTGAAGATTTTTGTGATCAAAATAAAATTTCTCACAATTTTTTAGCTCCTTGAACTCCTCAACAAAATGGGGTTGTTGAAATAAAAAATAGATAGTAAATATTGCATGCTATATAATGAACTGAGTTTTCATAAGACATCATTTAAACAAAACTCCTTATGAACTATGAAATGGTAGAAAGCCAACATTTCTTATTTTCATATTTTTTGATGTAAATATTTTATTTTAAATGACAAAGACGATTTAAAAAAATTTGAGTCAAAATTAATCTAATGAAGGAATTTTTCTTGGGTATGCAACACATAGTAAAGCTTATAGAGTCTACAACATGAAAACTATGACATTAGTTGAATCCAATTATATAACTTTTGATGAGGCTAACCCTTTCTCTTCCAAGATTCCAAATGACAGTGAATCTAGATATTAACAAAGGAATAGAAGAAATGCAAATCAAGGAGGACAAAGGCAAAACCATCGAGGTTCATGAGCCTGAAGATCAAGATCAAGATCAAAATGACCATGAAGAACTACCAAAAGAATGGAAGACAGAAAAAGGCCACCCTATGGATCAAATCATAGGTGAACCTTCATATGGGGTAACAACTAGATCTTCCTTGAAAATTATCTGTGATCATCTTGCTTCTCTTTCGCAAGAAGAACCTAAAAACAAAAATGATGCACTAGATGATGAATCTTGGATAATAGCTATGCAAGAAGAATTAAATCAATTCGAAAGAAATAAAGTTTGGAGTTTGGTTCTTAGGCCTAAAGATCATATGATAATTGGAAACTAAATGGGCATGTAGAAATAAAAAGGATGAAAACGGCATTGTTGCCCGTAACAAGGTTAGGCTAGTTACACAAAGTTATAATAAAAAAGAAGGAATAAATTTTGGTAAAACTTATGCACCAGTTGCTAGGATGGAAGCTATTCGTATGTTACTTGCATATGCATTCCATAGGAACTTTAAACTTTTTCAAATTGATGTAAAAAGTACTTTTTTAAATGGCTTTATAAATGAGGAAGTATATGTTGAACAACCACCAAAATTTGATGATTTTCTCTATCCAAATCATGTGTTTAGACTAATAAAAGCTTTGTATAGATTGAAGCAAGCTCCTCGAGCTTGGTCTGAAAGATTAAGTAGCTTTTTGCTAGATAATGGATTTACAAGAGGAAATGTTGATATAATATTATTTAACAAAACAAACAATAAAGATATGCTTATCGTGCAAATATATGTGGATGATATTATTTTCAGTGCTACTAATGAAAAATTATGCAAGGATTTTTTTTTATGCATGCAAAAAGAATTCAAAATGAGTATGATGGGCAAGCTCACATTCTTCCTCGAGCTTCAAATCAAACAAGCAAAGAATGGGATTTTTTTTCAACCAATCAAAGTACGTAAGAGAACTGCTCAAATCCTTCAACATGGAAAACAAAAAAGTGTTGGGAATTCCAATGAATCCCTCAACCAAACATGACAAAGATAAGCAAGGGAAACGGGTAGACACTAAGCTCTATCGAGGTATGATTGGTAGCCTATTGTATTTAACCGCAAGTAGACTTGATATAATGTTCAGTGTGTGTATATGTGCTCGATATCAAGCATGTCCAAAAGAATCAAATTTAACTGCAATAAAAAGAATCCTAAGATATTTAATTGGCACCATAGATATAGGCTTATGGTATCCCAAGTTCACTTCCTTTGAAATGGTCAGTTATTCAGATGCAGCTTTTGCTAGGTGCAAAATTGGTCGCAAAAGTACTAGTGGAACCTGTCATTTCCTTGGGAAGTCACTTGTTTCATGGTTTTCCATGAAACAAAATTCTATAGCATTTTCTACTGCTGAAGCCGAATATGTGGCTGTGAGTAGTTGTTGTGCACAAATCTTATTTATGAAAGAACAACTTCAAGACATTAAATTGAATTACGATGTTGTGCCAATCAAATGCGATAATACAAGTGCAATTAATATCCTTAAAAATCCAATATTACATTCACGAACAAAACACATTGAGATAAGACACCATTTTCTTCGTGATCATGTACAAAAACGCGATATTTATCTAGAATTTGTCTGTACAAATGATCAATGGGCCGATATTTTTACTAAACCACTTAATGAGGATCAATTTATTATAATCTGAAGAGAATTAGGCTTATTACATATTCGGGATGTGGTGTGAATATCGTTTCCTTTTAATTTTAAAATTATTCTATTTTCTAACAGATGAACCTTAGTCGACTGAGGCCCCATGGTCAGTCGACTGATCTGTCTCAACAACAAACTGCATAAAAGCCTCAGCATCTTAGTTGACTGACTTACCCTATTGGGCAAGTCAGTCGACTGAACACTTGTGAATTTTAAACCCTAAGACGACCGAACCACACATCAAGTCATATTTTCTCACTTTTAACTCTCGATTTCTCTCTTCTCCCTCTCAGTTTCTCTTGGTTTTTCCATTAAATAGTTTCTTTTTCATCCTAATCACTCACCCATCATTCTGCACCTATCAATTCTCTCCTTCAACCTCTCCATTCTCACCATGGCTCCTAGAACTAGAGGTTGAAAAGGGAAAACGATTGCTAGAGAGGACACCACGAATGAAAATGATAAATAATTCTCCACGGGACGGGCCAAAACTCTTTACAAAACTCAGCTTTAGTCCCTTGAACCCGTCTTCAGTAAGTTCTTAGACATGCGCTTCATTGATCTTCATTTTTCAAATGTGTGTCGCTTCATCGCTCGAATTAAATGGGGTCCATATGTATTTTATCAACCTAAAGGAGTTTGTTCTCTACATACTCGTCTCTTTATGCAAATCTTACGAAAGAGGATAAACCCCATGTCAATGATCCATACACTCATCTTTTCACATATCTATTTGGAAAACAATATCGATTTACCGATCACGACATTACCCAACTTTTTGGCTTTGGTCGTGGTGATTTTGTTTGTCCCAAATCCTCCAGAAATTAGTTCATGGAACGAGACTTCACTCCTCAAACCTTTTTGCCAATGGTTATGAATGAACCAGTCATCAATTTCGCCCTTGCTCCTCAATATTCCCAACTTACTCTCGAGGCCAAAATCATCCACCTAATCATCACTTGCAACATTCTTCCTCGTAGTGGTTCAAAGACTTATATCTCTTATCTCGATTGCTTTCCCATGTCGTGTATCTACATGGGTCAACGCCTTGATCTTCCATCTCTTATCTATCATTGGATGTTCGCTAAAGAGAGTACTAAATGCCACACTCTTCTATATGGTGCGTTTCTTACTCCCCACTTTGATTCTTTTGATTTTTCTCCATCTCCGTCAAATTTTGTTCCCCCAAAACAATTCGATTTCTTCAACAATACCACTCTCAAACAAATGGGTTATATCTTGAGAGATGGGGATTTGCAACCTAAGGCTCAGAGACATATGCCAGCACCCCAAGTTGTTCAAGACAGTGGTGAAGGAGAAGAAGAGGATGAAGAGCAAGCCTATGCACGGGCTGATGCTCCTTCTCCTACTACTCTATCAGCTCCTCTACCTGATCCTACCACCACTACTACTCCTGCTCCTCCACTTGATCCGTCTATAAAATCCTTCTTAAAGAAAATAGTCAAGTCTTTCACAAAGAGGGTTGATTAACAGTTTGTAAAAGTCAACTCTCGCCTCACTCACATCGAGGAGGCCTTTGGCATTCCTCCCTATGATGCCTCTTCACAGAATGATGATGGTGATGGCGATGACTACGAGTCTACCTCCAGCTCCAACTCCTTTTGATTATGACAAAAGGGAGAGAAGAAAGTGAGCAAAATACATCTATGAAGAAGAAAAATTTAGGGGGAGAAGAAAGAAAGAAAGTAAATCAAAATGTATTTTTTTTAGTGATCATGTATTTTTCATGTATTTTTGCTACTCTTACGTTTTTGGATGTTGATGCTACTTTTATGTTATGAATGCTTGATTATCTTTATATGGATGATTATCTTTGATCTTTGGATGTTAAAAGAATCAAAATGCATGATACATTAATGTCCATGGAATTCTATTGTTCTCACACTCTTATATCATTTCTCATAATACCTATATTAATGATCTAACAATGAGTCTTGAAATGATCATTGAAAAATGCTAAACAAAATATTCTTGAGACATTCTACGCTTAAACATGCTAAATGAATATTAAAGGGCTCGATGAATGTCAAAATGCTTAAAAGTTTGAGAATATGTTCAATGAACACCAAAGTTTCAAAATTATGATTAACGTGCTTGAAATGCTTAAGTTTTGAAACAATGTTTAATGAAAGTTAAGTCTCAAAGTTATGCTTGAAATGCTTAAAGAATGAAATTAAACACAATATCTTCACATCTATACCACTTCAAAACAAAATAATCTTTTAACATCAAACGATGCAACTAATTGAATTTTTATGCATATTGTGAGGGGGAGTTATTCAACTCTCATACAAGCTTATTCTTACACGCTTATTGAAAAGGGAGCATTATATAGCTTTCTCACATTATTGTGCTTCTTGTTTGTCATCATCAAAAAAGGGGAGATTATTGGCCTAACAAGATTTCAACGACCGTTTTGATGACAACAAACCTAAGTATCTAATTGTACAAATTGAGATTATTTACAAAAAATATATGTTTAGCACATTTAAAGATACAAAATGAAAGCCATGAAGCATATTCAAGTCAAATATGTTGGCAAAAAGTTTTTGGAGTAATGCATAAAGACAAAGAATTGAAGACTTAGTTTAGATTTTTATATGTATCAAAGTTAGGACCTATGTAAGTTCACAAATCTCATGATCATATCTCTTTAAGCTCATAGGAATCCTAAAAGCTTATGAAAATCATTTTCCAAAACAAAAGGAGTGTTCAAAAACATTTTCAAAATAAGAAGTACTGAACTTTAAAAGTTCAGTACACTGAGGTATGTCCTCCAGTCAACTGAAGCTAGACTGCCAAATAAAAAATTTGGTTTAAAGCAATCCAGTTGACGGGACCACCAAGGTCAGTCAAATAAAGTCAGGTTTCGCACATCCAGTCGACTGAACTACCAAGGTCAACCGACTGAGTTGGAAAAATTTTGAATTTCGACTAAAACAGCTAGTTTAAAATTTCCTCATTTAGCTCAATGGCTAGTACAGATTTTAGCCCTATGAATAGAGCTTTGGGCTCTGGTTTTATACACTTCAAGCCTTCAAATCAATTCTCTCATATTCTTTCCTCCTCGGCTGTGTGGCCCTAGTGGAGCAAACTGTTTTTATCTTGTTTTCCTTGGTTGTGTGATACGAGTGAAAAACCACATTTTGACTACAATTTTCTTTAACTGTTGGTTGGATTAGTTTTAATGCTTGGTTTTATTTGTGGTTGAGTTAGCTCCCACCATATGATTGCATATCCTGCTTTACAGCTTTATAATCTGTTTCTATTGGGCTTCGGCTCACGG
>JAULJZ010166926.1:6587-25262 GCA_032270985.1 Heliamphora pulchella
TGTTTTCTCCTATTTTTAGTACTGATATCCAGCAACATGTCGTCTTGAAGAACACCTTGAAAATAGTCCTGAAAAAGCTCGAACACAACCAAGAACAACCTCGGTGTCACCGTCACAAACCACCGCCTGTTGCCGCCTGTTGTGCAACAGTTTTGCCTTTGATTTTTTCATTGTTTTGGATTGTTTTTTTTGACACTGTTTATTGCTATTTTATGCCTAAAAAATTACTCAAAATCAGTCCCAAAAACATTGCAAAAAATATTAAAAAATAGCCTCGAATTGCCGCCGCCGGTGCTATTTTTTTTTACCAATTTTTCTTGGTTTTAGACATGGTTTGTTGCTATTTTTAATGCACAAAATATGTAGAAAACTTACCAAAAAAATATATTTCAAAACCGTTGAAAAACCATCGCAATCCGTGACCTAAAAAATTTGAAACCACCGTTAGTGCCGTCGGTTATGCCGCCACCTGTTCTTCATATTCTTAGATATTCAAACCTGTTCTTAAATTATAAAATATCTAAAAATAATAATAAAAGTTTTTACATCGAAAACTTATGTCCCAAAGGCTCATATTCGAACTAAAATTTTTTAAACTATCACGATCAACCTTCGTGATTAAAAAATACATAATAATCATCATTGAACCATTCAATCAAATATGAATAAAATAATGATTATAAAATCGGGATTAGAATGCCTATAAAATAAAGTTAGCACAGTTCTAAAACTATCCGACCCCTCGATTAACCGTAAACAAAATTAAAACGGCTCTGATACTAATTGTTAGAGACAAATTGTCAAGATCATTGATTTGTAAACGATTTTTTGAAAAAATAAAACTAGACGGGCAATCGCCGAAACAAGCTCCAGATAAATATGTTTTGATGTCGAATAATCAAAATAAAAACCCGTACCACAACAGTTAATTCAGATAAATACCTTTTGGTCAATTCTTCAACTACGAATTTTGATTTCCTAAGTTAAAACTCCGGTCAGACCTTCTACTATATTCCTAATACGGTTTCTGAACGTAGTGTGGGTTACGATCCTTTGAGAACTGGTACCGGTAGAACCTGGACAACCTTAGTTTTGGAAGACAACTTATGAATTTGGTTAAGTCTACCTGCATATTTATAGGGCTACAGCAGGGACCTGTGGAGTAATTATGAGATAGACTTCTAGTGTAACCCAGATACCTATCTAGCAGTTTCTGCAAATATGAAAACCTCTCAGCAGTTTCTGTAATTATGAAAATCTAATAGCGATTTTTGTAATTTTCATAAAATACTAAATTACAGTTTATGCCACTAAAAAACTGTAACTGCACTCTTAATCATAATCTCAAGACCAATTTGCATTGAGTTCCTGTTATTAAATACTTAACTCAACTCCCCACGTTAAGATTCTTGATACCCACTAATTAAATTTAATTACTAATAATTTAATTTAATCAGTATCTTTAAATTTCTTAAGTCATTTCGCTTAACTTATTTGACTGTCGAATAATCAAATTCACCTGTAGGATTTGACCTGGTCAAAACTTATAAGCTTCCTTAAGAGGGTACCGTCAATCCCGAACAATCGGAACGTGAATTCTGTCAATAATTAATATTCACCATATAATTAATACCGCTATCCAACTTACCAGGACTATTAACCCGTAAAAGATCGCACCCTCTAATGAATCAAAATAACGAATATTAAATATATACAAATAATAATTATTTCAGAATTAAAAACATAAACACTCATAATAACCTTGGGATGTGAATTATTTTATATAGTTAATATAAAATTAATTAACCCAATGTGGTCTGTTCAATACACATAAAGTGTACTAGCACACCAAGTCGGAACAATAGACAACACTATTATCTATTTATCGTAACTACGATAGGCCTACTAAAATTTTGTACTACAGTCGTACTGATGGTTTGTCCAATTTCATCTAAACTGTGAATAACAAACTTATATTCTGTAAGAACCTATAATCTGGTCTTCTGTATGCAAGCCGTACTCTACACACCAAATTAAATACTATACAGAATAAAGGACATCCATGCACAACATTTAATGATATTGCATATATTGCTCATCAAGAATCTTATAAAATAAAAAAATAATTTTATTAAAATAATAAAATTAAATACTAAAACCAAATATAATATATGATTTTTAGTATACAACCCTAACAGCTGAATCCCAACCTGAATCAAGCTAGCTCATCTGTCCAGCAAGCTACCTAAAATCAATCCCGAAACCAAAAGAGAACCTTCACCCAACTCACTGTGCCTTTAACATCCATCCTAAGCGGTCTGATTAAAAGAGATCTCTTAAAGCCTTTGGAGCCGACCCCGCCTCCAAACCCTTTATCACCCGATATAACCCATCCCAGTACTACGCCTTCCACCAGGGGCACGGTAACTTAACAAACAATTGCTTGAGGCTCCGGCATAAGATTCTGGACTTGGTAGACAACAAGGTGATTTCTCCACTGACTGTCGCTCAGAAACCGAATGTTACCACCAACCCTCTGCTGAACCATGCAAACCAACAAAATGTGAATGCCATTGAGAAAGAGTTGGAAGGACTTGATTCCATGAAATTTATAGTCTTCGTAACAGAAGCAAAGCTAATTACAGTTCTGCCATCCGGTTCAGAAGTACTACTGCTCGATGACCTTATTCAGGATTTGATAGATGATGATTTTAATAATTGCTTGATCTTTATCATCCATGAAGAGGAAGTTTCGTCCCTTGTCAATGGTAATGATGAGGAAGACGAAGAAATAAGACAACTGTGGGAAGATCTGGCTCACCCTGAGGCATTAGATGATTTGAAAGAAGCAGGATTCGACATAAAATGGCATGTCCCGACCGTCCCAAGCGAAGATACCGCCTGGTACCGAGTGGCATCTTGGTATGCGAAAGCCAACCCGAGTTTTGGAACAGAAGAAATAGGAAAAATAGTATCAGAAGTAAGAGAATCTTCGAAGGGGAAGGACGTCGACAGTGAGAGTAAGCAGGAAAATGATCCACTAGTCGGTACGAAAGTCGAAAAGAAGAAAGAGCAGAAAGAGAAAGAGGGAAATGCACCCCAAGTGAATTTGTTAGGAACTACAAGTCCTGTATTTGATCCTTTCGTATACATTGTTCCTCCCCATGAGCCGAAGCCCAAAAGACCTCTACCCGAGGGACTGATCTTATATTCTCTCGAATGAGATTACAAAGAAAAGAACGACATGTGGGAGTTAGAAGAGATAGAGTAGGAATTCATGGACATAAAATACGATGAAGGATAGGATGTGGTGGAATGGCACCTGATAGTTGAAGAAATGCGTGACCATGGAGTCTTGTGGGAGCCTTGGGCCCCCCACCATACGATTACAAAGACCCGTTTGATGAAGTATCACTGTCACAACTCTTTCAGCTAGAGGCTAAAATCGATGAAGAGTTTGATTGATTTTCGCAAAACGTAATGGAAATTGAGGAAGATTTCTAGGGAGATGAAGGAGACAATGGAGAGAAAGCTAGTACATATAATTTTTGGACCTTCTGAGAGAAAGGTTGTTTGGCGGTTGAGATTCGAGAAGTGGTTAACCAATTTGAAGGACTATAGCAGCCCAAAAAATAGATAGAACATCTGACAAAGAGCGGGAGACATTTTAAGCTTGCATAGCTAGAGAGGGGGCAACTAAGTAGGAGCATGGAAGAACCAAAAAAGCAAATAGAGAAAAAGACCAATGAAGAAGAAGACGTAGCCTTGAAGTAGCTTAAGAAAACGCAAGCTAATGTGAGCTTCTGAGGGTTACTTGTGGCGTCCCATAAGCACCGACAGGCCATCTTAAAGGATTTGAACAGTGTTGACATCCCGATTGATGTATCTCCTGATCAGCTGGTCAGAATACTTATGCCTAAGAAGCAGACTAATGTTATCACTTTTAGTGACAAGGACTTTCCCAATCAGGGACCATCTCATAACAAATTGTTGCACTTAACCGTCCAGTGTTAGGGAAAATGGGTGCTAGTCGTTTTGGTTGACAACGGCTCAGCTCTAAATGCATGTCCACTGCTTACTGTTTGGGACTGAAGATGCAAGACTTCAAATCGAGCGCACAAGGAGTACGTGCATACGATAACACAAGAAGAAATGTGTTGGGATTGGTAACCTTCACTGTGATAGTAGGGACATTGGAAAGTGAGGTAGAATTTCATGTTCTCGATGTGCCAACCTCATTTAATCTCCTGTTGGGGAGACCGTGGTTACATGACCCGATGGTTAGTGCAGTTCCATCGACCCTGCACCAAAAGGTGAAGCTAATCAAGGAAGGGGTGACCGTCACTATTTTGGGCGAATTTAGCTTGTCGACCCCGATCAATGACACTACCGCGCAACTCGAGATTCAGCAGGGAGAAGAAGACCTCCTTCTAAATGGGTTTGATTTTGATGATACTAAAGTCATCCAAGTTCTGATGAACGAAGAGGGAAACTATGTGAACTCAAGGGTTGTAGCAATGATGAAGGCAATGTCCTATTTTTAAGAATGGGACTAGGTAAGCACCTGCAAGGGATTTCAGATCCAATCCTCGCACACCTCAATCGCCATGGGCATGAACTAGGATACGGGTCAAAGGTGGAAAAAGTAAAGATAGGGAAATACGGGCTGACGCTGAATAGCTGCTTTGTCAAGGAAGGGGATGATTTCCCTTATTGTGGATTTCCTGAACCGTGGATAGGTGAGGAGACTAAACAAAAGCTGCCAGGACTGGAGATCTTTTTCGGCCATTAGTTGTTCAATGATAAAGGAAGGACAGAAATATAGCAGATAGGATTCACCGAGAAAGTACCAACAGACTGACTGGTTCATTGGGAGGAAGGAGATTTAAGTTCTTTCTTTGATGAAGAGATGGTCCGGGTGCGTATAGGCAATGATGAAGACGAGGACATGCTAATGATGGAAGCTGACGAACCTGCGGATCACACCTCACTGATCATGGATGCTGCTAAAATGAAAAAGAGTAAGTTTTTTTGAGTCTTTTCTTATGCATGATGTTATAAGTGAGTTGGAGTCCGAGTTGGTTGAACTTGTCTTCACCAAGTCTGTGAACAATGTTTGTAACAACGAGTCCATCGGGAATGCGTCTGTTAACATCCTGAGGCCCTTTTTGTCTTGAGTCGTAGGTTGTAACCCCTCTTGATATTAATGAAATGAAACTAGATTTAGTTTACTTTGCTGTGTCTTAAATATTTTGTTTTGATTCCGAAGATTTTAATGAATTTGAGGAGGATATCCCCCAAGAATTAAAATTTTTAATCGAAAAGGAAGAAAACATGCGAGCTAAACCTATAATTAAAGAAACTAGCCTAATAAATCTTAATAATGAAAAAGATCTACAAATGGTTCAGGTTAGTTCCACGTTGTCTTTAGAAGAACGTGAACAACTAATCTTTTTAATAAAGAAATTTAAAGATATTTTTGCGTGGTCCTACGAAGATATGCCCGAAATAGACCTTGACATCATTCAACACCAAATTCCCCTTTTTCTCGGTGCTAAACCTGTCAAGCAGAATCTCAAAAAGATCAGGCCAGATTGGGCACTCAAGATTAAAGAAGAAGTTACCAAGCAAATAGACTGTAACACTCCAGTACAGACCCTAGTTGTAACAACCCGATTTATAATGACCAGTATAGCGATCCAACCCAAACCCTAGCATTAGCGACGGTTAGCTGATAAGATCTTAGGTCGCTAGAAGGATGGAAACCCTAACTCAACCCGAAACCCTAATTCAACCCGAAAACCCTAGAAAGACCAGATATTCAAAGGTAAAGCCCTAATACTCATAAAAGACTCCTAAAATCCTAAATTAAGTAAATAATATGAAATATAAGATTAAAAATAAAAAATTCTCACAATTAGGGTAAAATGACCATTTTGTCTCTAGTATATCAAAAAGTCTTAAAAATCCAAAATTTGACATATGGACACCCTAAATCAAATATTTAAATATAATTAATTAAGTAACAAAAGATAAAACAACATCAAAAAATAACAAAAATTCCCTTAGTGGCCGGCCACATTGGAGTTTGTGCCCAAAAAGTGATTTTTTTACCTTTTTAAGCTTAAAAATGAGAAAAAATTGTATAAATTAAATATTATTATGACCTAAAATTTTTTTTATATAAGTAATATACATACTAATATAATATTATAGACCAATAAAGGCAAACAAATTATTATTAAATTTTTTACACACTTAAATAAGTTAAAAAGTCACATCTAGTCAATATAACTTAAAGTAGCTTAATTGTCTACATTTAAACAATTGATTGTTGCCAACATTTTTATAAACTATGATAATAATAACAACACTAAAATTATTTATTTTAGTAAGTTAGAAAACAAAAAAGATACATCAAATTAATTTTAAAAATACTTTCTTGGACAATATAGTGCTAAAATACTACCAAATAAGCACATGAAACAAAAATTGAGCACAAAAATCAACCAAACAACCCCTTGGATGAAATCCCATCTGATATTTCTAAAACTTCAGATTAAAAATCTCTTAAAAAGGACTCCACCTCCCATGCAACCAATGAAAATTAAGAAAAATTAAAAATTTACTTACACATTAATAATTACTCCCACTACCTTAGTTTTCTATATAAGCAAGCCAAACACTACCCTTTCTCCTCCTCATTTTTGTTGATATAGAGAGGGAAGGACCAAATTAATGTTCCCTTAAGTATTCTTTAGGTATTCTTTAAGTCTTGGAGAGAAAAAGAGGAAGAAGGAAGGAGGGTTCAAGGAGGAAGGTCTTTGGAGACCAAGGAGACACCAAAGCCAAGTTCTCTAGCCATCCTCCACACTTAGGTCTTTAAATAAGGTAAGTAAATTCCCTAGAACCTTCTGATATTCTCTCATAAAATAACGCTAAATCCATCTCTATAATCAACCCTAAGAAAAAGAAATAAAGAATAACTTAAAAAGGCGTCGTAGGAGTAGTTTATGGGCTATTTGTGTATGGACAAACTTTGCATGTGCTTGCATGTGTATATTTTTAAGTTTTATGACTTAAATATGTTATGGAGTTTTGGTTTATATGAGTTTATGACATGCATGTGAAGAAAACACATCAAAAATGGGCACCGCATGAGCTAAGCTATTAAAAGCCTAAGTAACTTCATTTTTTAGGGTTACATACTTTCTGCCACGAACTTTAAAATATCATAACTAATTGTAGAAAAATGATCTTTGTGTTCAAACCTAGATTTTTGAGTTCTCTTTCATAAAAAATTGGTTTGAAGTGATTTTGTTGGGTAAAACTCCAGATATGTCATTTTTTTCAAAGAGTGTCAGATCTTAACCACTCTGAGTTATAGACCTAAAAACCCTAAGTTAGAGTGAGAACCGAGCTTAGGTCAAAACATAAAACTCGTAGAGAACATATTTATCTTGTACTCCACCAAAAAAGAGCCAAAAGTACGAGGTCTTGATAGGTCAAAACACTTCTCTAAGTTACTGTTGAGATTTAGTGACTGACAGACCTCTCTGTCACACATTTTTGAAAGCCCAATCTGCAGACCCTTTTTAGGCTAACTGAACCCTTTTTATAAATTGACCAAAATCACAAACGTTTTCTAAACAACTTTTCCTAGCACAAAACATGAAACTTGTAGGGGACACCTTAAGCTAAAACCTCCTCAAATATCAGACCCATTGCCCTTGAATTGGTGCCCCAAAACCGTGGCCAACAGAGGCCTAAATTCTGCACTTTTCTCTGTAAAGTGTTGAATGATTTTTCCTTAATTAAATCAAATGACCTTTTTTCCCGAGGATTTAACCTTAGTGCTAAACATGAAAGATGTAGGAAATATTTTTATCTAATTGGCGTTCAAAAATTAGAAATTAAATTCATGCTTAGGTACCTCAAAACACTACTGTAATTTTAAAATTGACAATTAAATACTTACTTAAAATTTGCTAAGTACTTGAGTAGCATGTCACCTTATGGAACTTGAGTGTGTGAACTTTATATGAACTTTGTGAGTAATTGGTATACAAAAAAGATAATTTTGATGAAGTGAACTCATGCCAATAGTTCGATTCTATGTCGCATAAATTATAGTTATGCTTCGCATGCTTGTACTTTCTGCATTAGCGAGTTGTACCCTATGGCATATCATGTTTATATACTATGCTATGATTAATTGTACACGAGAAGCATATCACACACCCCGAGCATTGTCACACTTTCATCTTGGGTTATTTGCAGTTGGGGCATCTTGTGAGTTGCACCCTGTACATTGATTTTTGGCTATTTTGTACCTCAGTCTTATTTATGGGAATTTAGTTTTCGTCGCTCCTCGAATTATGGTTAGGTTATAGAAGTGGTGTTGACAATGGGCCATGTACGTTTTGAGCCGTGTTACGTCCTGAGCCGTATCACATCATTTGCCAAACAATCGCTATACGTCGTTTTGATCGGGAACACTAATGAACGGGAACCTAACGTACGAGAACCTAGTGGTACCATTCGGGTTATTATATTGATATGTAGACTTTGGGCCATGTATGTCCTGAGCCGTGTTACGTACTGAGCCGTATCACGTCTTGAGTTGAATAGTCGCTATACACGACTATGATCGGGAACGCTGATGAACGAGGACTTAATATACGAGACTGTAATGGTGCCATTCAGAGTATCGTGTTGGATATGATCAACCTTGGGTTATATATGTCCTGAGCCATGTTATATCCTGAGTTGTGCCACGTCTTGAGCCAAACGTCCGCTATACGCCATCGTGATCGAGAACGTTGGTGTACGGGAGCTTAACATACGAGAGTGCAAAGATGTTACTCAAAAATTTGATTGGTTGATTTATAATTGGGTCGGGCAACTGCATTGCATTCATCTTCATCACGCACTTGCACAATTGTTCTTACATATGTTTACCTTGTTGAAAACACTAAATTGTCTGTCTATTTGCCCTTAAAATTGTATTGCATATTATATGATATGTCTTGTAGGATATTTTGTTGTGAGTTTGTTAGACGGTTTAAAAAATTTGGTTATGGGCTTTGGCCAATGGCATTCGTGCCATAGGTGAGTGTGATGAGTTCTTTGAGAAAGTCACCCCTGAAGAAGAAGACAGAATTGAAGAATAGAGTGAGTGGCAGGAGCTAGTGGATCCCGACAAGGCTAGCTGAGGAATTGAGTTTTTACCTTTTGTTCTTTTTGTTCAATTTTCACGGGCGTATTGTATTTTTTGTTAAATTTTCTGGTAAAACTGTAATTTCTATGTACTTATGAACAGTTCAAAACTCATAATGATATAATATTTATGATATCTAAACATGAATGAATGATTAGAATATTCCTCTTCTCTATACTTATGTATGTCCCGACGTGACCGGAGGACGGGACATCACATAGATGTCGAATCTCTCCTGGTTACGGAGTATCTGAAGTGGGTTGCCAACATAGTCCTAGTACCAAAGAAAGATGGAAAGATCCGAGTATGTTTTGACTTCAGAGATCTCAATAGGGCCAGTTTCAATGATGACTTTCTTCTTCCCTACATAGACGTATTGGTAGACAACATCGCCAATAATGCGCTCTTACCTTTATGGATGGTTTTTCACGGTACAATATGATTTTGATGGCACTAGAAGACCAAGAGAAGACTACCTTCACAACACCTTGGGGCACCTATTGTTATAGGATCATACCGTTCGGACTAAAGAACAAGGGGAGAAACTTATTAAAGGGCAGCGACCATGTTATTGCACGACATAATACACAAGGAAGTGAAAGTATATGTTGATAGCATGATCGTGAAGTCCAAAACTCGAGCAGGGCACGTCGCACTGAGAAAGTTCTTTGAGCGAATCAAAAAGTACAGAATGCGCTTGAACCCACAGAAATGTGCCTTTGGAGTTACAGTAGGGAAGATGCTTGGATTCATGATCACACAACGAGGCATAGAGGTAGACTTGCCAAAGATCAAAGCCATCCTCAAAATGCCTTCTCCAAGAACCAAGAAGGATGTAAGGAGTTTCTTAGGAAAAATTTAGATCATCAGTCGATTTATTTCCAAACTGACCACTACCTGTGAACCTCTATTCTGGCTTTTAAAGAAAAGACCCAAGTTTCAGTGGGATTTGCAATGCCCAGATGCTTTTGATGCCATACAGAACTATCTACAAAGTTCTCTAGTTTTGTTGCCACTAGAGCCTGGTAATCCTCTAATACTATACCTATCAGTGACTGACTCAGCAATGGGGAGTATGCTTGCTCAGGAAGATAAAGCCAATGTAGAAAGAGCTACCTATTACTTGAGGAAGAAGATGACCGAATGCGAACGACAGTATACGGCTTTGGACAAGACATACTAGGCACTAGTCTGTGCATCCAGGAAGTTACGTCATTACATGCTAGCATATCGAGTTGTTCTAATCTCAAGGATGGACCCGCTCAAATACCTTTTCAAAATCCCAGCACTAACAGGAAAGTTGACTCATTGGTTGCTTATGCTGGCTAAATTTGACTTGCAGTATGTCACAAGGAAGTCAGTTAAAGGGAGAGCCATTGGGGAGTTTTTCACCAACCACCCTATCAACGGAGAAAAGAGCTCGAGTTTGAGTTTCCCGATGAGCAAGTACTAGAGATTAAGAAGGACCTGTGGACCCTTTATTTCGATGGTGCCTTGAACCAATACGGATACAAAATAGGAATACTCCTCATCACCCCCGGTGACTCCCATATCTCTTTGACTTTTAAGTTGAGTTTTGAGGTCACTAACAATCAGGTCGAGTACGAAGCTTACTTTACCAGGTTGAAAGTTGCCTTGGAACTAGGGGCAAGAAAGTTAGAGGTTATAAGAGACTTAGATTTGATTGTATCTCAGGCATAAGAAGAATGGAAAGTTAAAGAAGAAAGACTGGTTCAGTATCACTAAGAGCTTGAGACAATGATTCCTTGCTTTGAAAGCATGGTGTTCACCCATGTTCAGAGACTGCAGAACAAGTTCGCTAACGCCTTGGTCACTCTGGCGTTAATGATAGATAAACCACCTGGGTAAGGATGAGGCCTTTGGAGATTCAACAAAATGATGCACTTGCGATCAGGAACATCACCGTTACCCAAGAAGCCAATGATGGGCGACCATGGTATCACGACATTTGGAATTTCATCGAGAAGGGAGAATATCCGAGCCGAACTAGTAAAAGGATCAAAGAGCTATCAGGAGACTCGCCGCATAGTTTGTAATATGCGGAGGAAGACCGTACAAAAGGTGATATCTGGGAGTCAATAAGTTTTATGTCGACACAGAAGAGGGACGCGAGGAGATGAGAGAAACTCATAGAGGAGTCTGCAAACCTCACATGAGCGGGATGATGCTGGCTAAGAAGATTCTATGCCAAGGGTATTTCTAGATGACGATAGAAACAGACTACCACCAGTTCGTCCGGAGATGTTAAAAATGCTAAATCCACGTAAACTTCATGCATGTACCACCATCTCAGCTTTATAACATGACCTCACCTTGGCCACTCTCAGTTTGTGGAATTAGCGTAATAGGGAAAGCTACACTCAAGGCAACAAATGGGAATAAGTTTATTCTCGTAGCGATTGATTACTTCATAAAGTGGGTTGAGGCTACTTCTTACTCAGCTCTGAAAGCTTCCCAAGTAGCCAGGTTCATTATGAAAAATCTCATTTGTAGGTACAGAGTTCCACATGAGATAATTTTTGACAGCGGTTCCCACTTTCAAGGAGAAGTTCTAGACCTCTTGGAAGAGTATCAAATAGTCAGCCATAAGTCTTCATCGTACAAACCGCAAACCAATGGAGCTGTGGAAGCTGCAAATAAGAATGTGAAGAAAATCTTACAAAAAATGATAGAGGGAAGAAAGGATTGGCCAGAAAGGTTGCCATTTGCGCTTTGGGCATACCGAACATCGATTAAAACTGTTACTGGGGCAACATCCTATGCCTTGTTCTATGGAATGGAAGTAGTTCTACTTATAGAATTGGAGATCCCATCTCTAAGGGTAATGGCTAAAAGTAATATCCCCGAGTCAGAATGGCAGAAGGACAAGTTTAAAGAGTTGCTCCTATTTGATAGAAGGAGACTTAGAGCCTTGTTTGATGTTCAAGGAAATCAGAGAAGGATAGCTCAGGCATTTAACAAGAAGGTTGAGTCTCAGAACTTGAAGGAAGGTGACTTAGTCCTCAAAGAGATTAGAGCTCCAATCTTTGATCCAAGGGGCAAGTTCAAACCTAATTGGGCCAGACCCTATCTCATCAAGACCTTAATGTCAGGAGTCGCTGCCATCCGTATGGATTTGAAAGAAAATGCTTTCTCTACACCCATTAACTTGAACTAGCTAAAAAGGTTGTACCCCCAAGGGAAAAGCTCACAAAAGGAGAGCATCAACACTCAAGTGTAACTTGAGCCTCGAATTACGTTATGGCCTGATTCTCTTTCTTCGGGATACGTGGGTAGCTTCTGCCAGAACTTCATCCCAAACCTCTAAAGTTGAAGTTCCCCTTTTTGTAACCATGTTTCAAGTAGCAGGATCAATGCAAAAAGTTGTTTTAAGTTTTTCTAATAAAATGATTATGTTGTAAGAACAAAAATCTAAAAAGTCACCATAAACTAGAAATGGTGAAACTTTTATTAATGAGTTTTACCAATACAGTTTTCAAAAGCAAGAGAGGCTCGCAAGTCCTCATCCTAAGAAGTTAAAAAGGAAAACAAGAAAAATATTGAGGTACAGCAAAGCAAAGTTAAGACCTCCTTCTCTTGCATCTCCTTCCTATCCTATCCTGCACTCTATCTCTGCTTGCAACCAAGCCTTATAACTCGTAGATAACCCGCTTTCAAAATTCTGCCAATCAATATCCTCAGTCGAGAAAACCAAGTCCGCTAGTACTGACCCAGGAAAGGGGCTCGGTGAGGAGAATTGTACAGATGGCTCACAATAGTCTTGAGGCAGATCTGAGTATGCACGAACTAATAGAGAATGCAATAAGGATGATAGAAGGTGGCTAGCTTTAAGCTGACCAATAGGACCCCCGAGTGGCTCATAGTCGCAATAGTCATGGAAGATATCTTTAACTAGGGGCATAACCAGGAGATGTCCTCCCCGGTCAGAGAACTCAGGTAATATTACCAAGCAGCCTCGATTGAGCACATGTGATAAACCTGACGAAGAGTGAAGGATTTCATGCTATAACTATCAAACATGGGATTCTCCAGCAAATTCACCTTCTCTATCTGCCAAACCTGAGAGAAACAAAGAAAAAGGAGAGTTAAGAGACTACCTACAGTAGGAGAGCACTACCAGCAAAATAAGGGGCACCCCCAGTGTGGACTGCATCAAGCCTAAGTAGTGTCTTAGTAAGAACTAACGGGACAGGGTCTCGGCCCTCGTGAATCTGATGAGCCACATCTACCAAGGAAGAGCTAGCCCTCTCGTTCGAGGGTCCCAAGAGGAAGCAAGCCAGAAGATAGATGCAAAGAGCATGCCGGCACTAAAGTTGAAAAGAGAAGTCTCCAAGAGATCCCCGAGGCCCGAAGCGGTCCACGATCCGAGCCACGTCGAGAAATCGGTTGTGGGTAATGAGAGAAGCCTCATGCCTAGAATAACCACAGAGCTGCATCAACCTATCCCTAGGACTTGAGAAAGGTGTGGAAACTATGACCTCTTCTCAGCCCGAAATCTCCAGAATGGCCAAAAAATCCTCCACGGTCGAAAATAATTCCTCGGCAACAAAATGGAATACATGTACCTCAAAATCCTATAGCCGGGCTGCTCCTCTCATTAGATGCCAATCAACCCTTATGGTTCGCAAAGAGAACAACACATCTAGACCAAAGTTCAGGAAGTTTTTGCGCTCAACTGGAGAAAAGTTGCTCATCGAAGCTGACAGAGAGTTGTTATAAGAGTGGCCCATGAAGGATATAAGAAAAATATAAGATATCCAGAACAATGGGGTCTGAAAGAGTTGCCCCATTTTATAAAACCAGTAATGGAGGGAACCCACAGAATTTGCTCAAAGTTTCCAAAAACTTCTATCACGGCCACCACCTTTTTACAACAGCCGCTAAATTTTAACCCAAAGGCCATCAACTTTTCCTTCTAAACCTTATAGCCATGGCATCCCAATGTCCAGGCTATGAACTTTTCTCCATAAAAGTTCAAGCCGCCATATCTAAAGCCAACGACTGCGAGATTATTTCTCACGACCGCAACTTTTTATGCAAAAATTTTGATAGCCTATCCCCATTTTACTAATGTGCCCCAAACTATAGTTATGAACCTGTTAACAACTCACAACAAGAAAAGTAGTTTATATGGCAAGATCACAACCCATGAATCACATCATTCTGCATAATAGGAGTCTAAGCTTTTAAAAGTGATTTTCATAACATAATAATAATGAGGCATTCATGATAACCACAAGTTTAAACCACAGGGCACGAAGGCCCAACCCATCAAAAGTAAAAGATGTGCGTATGTGTATCGTGGCACACAGGCCAAAAGAAGAACCAAAGGCATGTAGACCCCATCCATAATATCTGTGCAGTATGTCGGGAATGGTATATCAATGTATGTCAAAGTAGTGTATCAGTTGAACAGCGAGCATAAAAAATTAGTGTATCTGTGCAGTGAACTGGAACAGTGTATCTGTGTGGTACGACAAGGTATAGTAATATAATGTATCAAGTGGGCATGCAAGCTCAAATAAGAATAGGCGCACAGGCCTCCATGTGCAGCAAAAAGAAAAGAAGATCATCAACAGTAGGGGTAGCACAGGTCAGTCACTCTCGCCGGGTCCTCTTCCTCTGAACGATGTAGCCTCCCTAAGATGACTCGTCAAACGATCCCATCGATCCTATCCCCTCCTCTTTGCTCGTGCCAGTCTACGCCGTGCTGGAGGTCCTGACTCTAGAAGAAGTAGCGGCAACATAACTGGAAGCAGAAGTCCACGTTGGCACTGCAACTAGAGCAGCAGGTGCTGTTCGATGACAGCGAGTCCTCGGTCCTTCGCCACACCCACGCTGAAAGAAGGAAAATGGCCACATCAGTTAAGGCAGATAAATGTGAGCAGAAAGGAAAAAGTGCAAAAATGTAAACGTGAGCTAGGAAGGGCTAAGTACCACAGCAAGGCCACTCCGAGGAGCAGGAGGCTCCATACATTGGGCTCGAAAAGCAGCATTCCAATGGCGAACCAATGCCCTCAGCCCAGAGATCAGGCAAAGGCACTGGTCACACCACTCCCGGGGAATTTGTCAAGAGAAGTACCAAATCAGTGTAATCAATTGTCAGAATCAGACATGAGAACCAGAATCAGTCATGAGAATCAATGCAGTCATATGTCATAATAAAACATGAGAACCAGAATTAGTTATGAGAATCAGTGTAGTCAGATGTAAGGGGCAGTATAAAAAACAAAAGGAAGGGTATCATACCTGCTCAGCATCGGGGGGAAGGAGAATCTCTTGGGCCGTTGGCTTGGGGATATGGATCTGGTCAAGATTTTCATCTACGAAGGTGTCTACTGTCCAAAGAAGCTCACGGTGAATAGGGCTTGGGGCAGCAGGAGGAAGACCCCGCACGGCAGCACGGATACCCATGGCAGGCATGAGCCTCTCTCAAGCAAAGACAGTGTAGTCATGATCTTGGCCCTCTGCGAGCATTTTTGAGGCAGGGGAACGATGCATCGGGTATCTATTGTTTTTAAGAAAAACATTCCTTTTTCTTTTTAAAACACGAAAAACCAGGATATCTAAACACGTTTTTTTTAAAAAATGGAGTCGCCATTTGGTTTTTAAGAAAAACTAAGAAAAATAAAAGAAGGCTACAGGTCTTTTAAAAGCATAACCAGAGAGAAAGAGGATTTGGGTGCTAAAGTACAAGAAGGGAAGGTGTTAAGCATCCTTCTCGCCCAATCGTGAGGTTGGCCTCTACTTTGTCGATGTTGGTTCTTATTATAAACTTTTTAAAGATAACATATATAGAATGAGAGGTTGAAGAGAGTTCAAACAAAAGCAAAATATAAGGTAAAATCTAGCAACGATTCTCAGGGTCATACGATTTGGTTGTTATTTCTAGATATACCACATGTATAGTTTGAGCAAAGCAAAATGAAAAGCATGCGAGTGAGTAGTAAAATGAACAATTAAAGATCTAAGGGACATGTAACAAAGTTTCAATTTCTAACATGCTATAAACAGGCTATACAGAACAAAATTGAGAAGATTAAACATTGTTTTGAGCTACTGGACATACACAAAAACTCACAACCATAGCAATAAATGTTGCGATTATGACAAATATAATCACAAAACCGGCGGCCGTGATGTAAATAGGGTTATCGCGAATGACATAATAAAACTATCTCACAACCGTCACATATAAATGTTGCGGCTATGGTTTTTAGGAGGTCCAGAAAGGGCATATGCATTGCACAAGGCTTGAAATAGGCTCAAATGGATAGGATATGCAGGACGAAGACCATAACCTATTGATTTTAGGCTAGATCTATCAACTTTTATCCTCTATGAAAGAAATAACTCAAAACAGAATATACAGGATATCAAAAATGAATGCCATAGAACTTAAAACATATTTACATGCTACCGATCTCTTAAACACTACATGGCCGTAATAAATGAGATGACGGCCATGAGAAACATTAAGGAAAAGCTAGCAGCTGAAACATTTACATAACTTCAAAAACATGCAAAAATGTGAGTATGAAGAATGTAGACCATGACCCACTAGATCTAGGCCAGATCTGTCATCCTTTACCTAACAAAAGGATAGACAGAGGTACAGAAAGAAGAAATATTAAATAGTACAACAAAAGATGTACGAATTTGAAATAAACATATAATAGAAGCGTTTGAATTAGCACTTTTAACCTTAAAATAATGTCACGGCTGTAACATTAAAAAGTTACGGCCGACCATGTAAAGAGGCTTAAATGTAGCGGCTCTTATAAAAAAAAGGCACGACCGTCACTATGTGTTTAACAGAGCCTACGGCTGTGACATACAAAGTTATGGTTATGAGGTTCCAGAACCTTAGTAAACTTCTGATGTGTTCAGTATGCTTGTTTGCATCGAAACAGATTATGAACAAATGTGAATATATGAAATTACAGACTACAAAGATACTGTTAGTAATAAAAACATAAAAGAAAGAACTATTTCTATTGAAATGAATGATAAACAATCAACAAAATAATGAAAACCTTATCCACGATACTCTCGGGAGAAGAGAATGAGGGTTTAAGAAGAGTTGCGGGATCCTAAGGTTACCTCGTGTGAATATCCAACTCGAATGGCCCCTCGGTGGTGAGAATATGATACCTATGATCCAATATACGCACTCCAAAAGTTCCTCTGAGGCAAGCAAGAACACGAACGAAGGTCGGAAAGTATGGGATAAATGTCAGAATATCGGGTGGGAATGAATTTTGGCAGAGTTTTGTTATCTAGGATAATTTTCTCTTTTTTTCTTGGAATCACCGCCTATTTATAGGCAAGGTGGGAGGCCAGACACTCTTTGAAATGCTGTTACTTGTCCAAAAAAGGGATAACAATGACAGCTGTTACTTTTTTACTTTTGTACAGTACATGTCGCTACTTTTATGGAGGTGAAATGGTATGCCGTGACTTTCAAAAGTCACGGCCTGAACAAAAAGGAGACGGCCATGACAAAAAATGTCACGGCTCGGTTTAGAGTTTTCAAAAAGGTTACGGCCGTGAGAGTAAGGACACGGCCTAGTCTAGGGTTTTTATGTTAGGGTTGGTATACTGAAAACTATATTTTTAGTATTTAATTTTATTTTAATAAAATTAATTTTTTATTTTATGAGAATCTTTTTGAGCAATGTATGCAATATTATTTTTTCAATTGTTATGTAAAGATGTCCAATATTCTGTACAGTATTTAACCAATTCAGAAACAGAAACTAAGTTTCTTCTAATGGCAGGTACATAAAAACAATCTCTCAATATTAAAATTTGATCTCTACCAAAATTGAGAGTGACATTTCCTACTGCAACTGCTGTTACTTTTGTATTATTGCTCATATACAGGTAAATCTCCCTATCACTAAGCTGTTGAATTTTCTGAAACCCCTGCAATCAATTGCAGATATGATTAATAGCTCCCGTATCTACACACCAGGTACCGATAGATAACACCGCTAAACATGCTTCCACAACTAGTGAACAAAAATTACCCTGTTTGTTCTGCCTTCTGAGAAATACTAGACATAGCTTTTTCTAGTGCCGAGTCTGGTTGTAGTGAAAACATATGTCTTTCGACTTTTTCACAAGTCCGTGGCGCACTAACTACCCTTGAAACTATGTCCCCTTATTTCTGAACTTTTTTCTTCTTCATGCCTTTTGGCTTAGAGGAAGAACCTTTTTAGAAACAAACACATTTCTTGGTATTGAAGGAATACCATTTGTAGTTAAAGCTATATCCAAGTTATATTTCCAATCAACAAAATTTATTCCCGTTAGTTTGTTTTCTTTGAGTATTAAAGCGAGTGGGTTGAAATTTATTTTAATCCTGAGAATCACATAATTAAAAAATCGTTAATTATGATGAGTAAAATTTTGAATTCATTTTAATTTGG
>JAULJZ010166934.1:0-25261 GCA_032270985.1 Heliamphora pulchella
CCTAACAACTTTCACAACCATGTAGACGCTTCTCGCACTTTTGCTCCCCAGGTACGCATCTATCACAGACATCTTAACCCACGATTTCTTGCCTGTCGCCCTAGGCCATCCAAACCACATGGTACACTATTGAACTTTATTACTCCACACTTTGTTCTCATGGGCGAATAACATACCCACCTATGAATCAAAGGTTGAACACAAACAACCTCCAGACATATCACACTTAGGATACCTCGTCTCAACACTAGGCCAACCATACTATCGAACCCTTCTACGGTCCTTTTAAACCTCATACAGCTAGCACGATTCCCAAAAACGATCTCCTAATCGACCAAACCACTGATCTATATTCTTGTAGGAATTCCACAGAATTGACACTCAAGGATCTCACCACATAAACAACTCAATTATTGAACTCCTTTAGGGATCTCACTCAAAGCTACGGATACTCCATACAAATCAGATGACATTTTTAGAAATGTCACCCAAACGCTCGGGTTCACAGGGTAAATAAAACGGGCTCTTCAAGGAACCACGGGTAAATAAACCCACAATCGTACGATCCCAACACTTAACTCCCATCAAGGAAGAGCAATCACACTGGTCAACTAACCACAAAATATCTCTCCTACTAGAAAAACCACGAGTCAGCTCTAGATTCTCATTCTACGTCACTAACTTTTAGGGCCACCATTACCCACTCAGTCTGAAAGAAGGTTAACTACTAGTCTTCGTAAAGACATTGACATCATTATAGACACATTGTCGGTCACCATTCACAATGAGTGAGTCACCCATCACACCAGATCCTTGTACTTAGATCTCTTCACAAGCATATTAACTATCATTCATTCCTTCACATCCCAACAATACATTACACGTGTTCATAAGACCCTTATCGGTTAACCATCAAGGCATAACACCACACATACTCACATTACTTCAGGACAACCCATCACAGGGTCACATCACATCCACTCGATTCCCGACAGGTAGGTAACCACCAAACGGGTAGGCAAAAACTACGTCACAGTCTTGAGCTCGAAGCTTCGATACACCCACTAGAAAAAACAGAACGCTCAATCGAGAACACCTGTCTCTTATGTCACTACACGAATACCACCGGCACACAACTACCCGAACATAAAAGCTACTAAATACAATATGAACAAAACAAACCTCGAATCATCATTCACCACATCATAACTACCACCGATATACATCTCATCATACGTACATGCACATCACTCGATAACTAATCCATTGACAACATCTTAAATCCACATACTCATTCCTCATACACTTTTGACTTCTATCAAGAAACACGACTCAGCACCACGCCACGAGGAAAACACAAAGGTCATTAAACTGACCTTCAAAACCATAAGATACTACTGTGGCTACTAACAACACACCTAAGGGTAAGGGATATTCCCAAATACTATCTAAAGTCAGACTTTCTAACACACCTTAGGCTGGAGATTATTACGCTCTCGCCCACTATGTTTCTGTCCACTATGCTCCTGTTCATACCCAATCTTGGGATACACAGCTCATGACTTAGTATGGCTCAAGACATAGCATGACTCATGACATACATAATCCTCAATGAGCCTAAAACCATACCTCATATCCAACCACTACAAACAACCTCTAAAATGTTTCAAACACTCTACCATACTTGTTTATTAGACTACCGATTGCACAACACATGACAAGCAACTAACTACGATTACTCCCAACTCACATGCGTATAACACACTCCGAACAGTCAATGCTCATCTTACGAGCTTGCACCCACCATAATTACTAACCACCGGATCGCACTTCCACAACCCACATCACCATCCAGATCATAACCCATCCTAGCCCCATGGGCATAACTCCTATAACTAGGTTTTCATAACACCCAACTAGGTTAAACTCAACTTAACTATCTAAAGCTAAGCTATACACTACCCACCACCTAGTAGCATCCCATTAACACACATTCATATACCGAGGGAAAGCCTCAAAGTAACGCAATAATTCGGGCAACTAATTTAGATTTCTCATAGAAAGAACGTCGGACAAACGCTTTTTTATTTTAAACCCCAAAGTAGTTGATTAGATGCCAGATGGCAAGCCACATTACTTTAAGACTCAACCTTCCATGCTCATATAAACATAGCATGCGCAAGACAATTCAACCGTAAACGAATGCAAACACACAATTCAAGCCCTGTAGTGATGCCCAATCTCATCAAACAATTCTCATATAAGAGTCATCCTTACATTCCACGGCTCCTAGGTATTCGAACCTTGAGCTTTGATACCATTATGTCATACCCCGAATTCCAAGGACCTGTAAACCAACCCCAAATTGACCCGTATAAGAAGTTATCAATTAAAACATTTGTTTCATTATAGGTTTGAATTCAAAACTCATTTGAAAATAAAGGTATTCTTTGAGCAACTATATTCTCACTTCATATGTGCATATCAAATTCTAAATAATCCTTCAAATCCCAAAAGTTCATTTACAAAAGAAAATTAACATTTCACTTGGCCGAGTTTTCCAAAATATAGAAACAAGATCAATTACATTAAATCCCTTAACTTTATGTAAACACATGGCATAAAGCAAAAGAAACACTAGATTCATCCTCTAGCTCGTCCCAAAATACAATCATAGTCTTGGTATCATCCTTTCTCCACGTAACCTAAAATGGTTTAGCATACGTACGTGAGCCGAAACTCGTACGATAAAGATTAACTCAAATGTAATGCATAATTTAAGAGGTGTGATGGGTGCATCTGAAGTAAAAATGCAAGTTTCACTAATACAGTAGTTGTTCACACGCACACACCCACGCACACTGATTTATCCCATTATTCTTTCATTTTTTTGGGTAATTATTATTCTTTCATTTTCTATCACATCAATTCTTTCATTCATTACTCACATTCAGTGAAACCATTTCAAGCATTCCTTTCTTCCACATTATCCATATTTTATCTCATTACTCAGTTTTTCACAAAATCGTATCACATCTAATGAACCGGTGTTAGACGTCGCATATAGAAATTCCTTCTTATTAATTTTCAATAGGCTATGCGAAGCTATTGGATAATAGATAGCTCTATAACTCACCACGACACAATATCACATTTCAAGGGCTAACCTATGGGCATGTGATCCCCATCTTGCGCAAGTTTTCAATCTTTCATCGCGAAGCCTCAGGCCTAACTTAATTCACATTAATCTATACGGTTCATTATTCATTGATACTATCATTTTGAAAACCCAGGAGTCCAACCCCATATTCGGTTCCTCTCCCAATCATATCCACAAATTATCATTTCAAATCCAAATTTCAATTTCCAATTTCATTTTCAAACTACAATCTATTTATGTGTTCAATCATTTCTTTCAAATCAAACACATCATAGACTTCAATACACAATTTCTCATAATTACACAAAAAAAATATACAATTTCTCATAATTACCCAAAAAAATACATAATTTCTCATAATTCATATCACTTTTACTAATTTTGCTAAGTACCAATATGTGAGACCCTGACCAGTCTTTTTTTTCGGTGTTTTTCGACGTGTAGTTTATCATTTTTATTGTTGCATGTTTATATGCGTTTTATGCATGATCGGGCTTAGATATACATGTGGGGTTGGATTCAGGGGCCATTGGGCGTTGTGGTGCGAAGTTTAAAAAAAAGAAAATATTTTCATGAGCTTATAAATATCTAGTATTAGATATTTTTAAAAGAAATTTTTCTCTCTCTAGCTTTGAAACCAAATCAAAACCTCTGCATTCTCTCTAGTTTTTTAGGAGACCTGGGGCTTGGCTTTTGGTGATCGAGAAGCGGATCCTCGCTATCTATATTGAGGGCTACGCGTTCATTTAGACAGAATCTCATTTTAACAAGGTTTGTTTTTTGAGACGTTGAGTTTTTGACTCAACGAGATAGGATCCTAGACTCTCATGTCTTAAAGGGGTACTACGTGAAATCATATGTGTTTTTACTCTAATAACCTGAACTCAAGATACGAATAAAAAAGAAAAAGCATCTCAAAAGAAATGAAATCTCGAACCTAAGTTCGATAAGAACAATCGGCCCGACCCTTTAACCTTTCGAGCCCAAGACCCAGGAAAGAGAGGAAGACACACAAGCATATATTAAAACCCTAATATTTAGGGTAGGAACTCAAGGTTATAAGACCAAGTTGCTTGAGACAAGAGTTAAGCTCAAAAAGTCTTAAAAATCTAAATTTTGACATATGGACATCCTAAATCAATGATTTAAGTACAATTATATAGTAAAAGACAAAATAACATCAAAAATTCCAAAAATACCCCTTAAGGGCCGACCACCTTGGGGGATGCGCCAAAAAGTGACTTTTTTGCTTCTTTTGACTTTTTTGCTTCTTTTTAGCTTTAAATGATGAGAAATGTATTAAATAAAACATTATTATGATCCCAAACTTGTTGACCAAGTAATGTACCTAATAATATAGTGTTATAAGTCAACAAAAGCAAACAAATTATTGTTGAAGTTCATATACAACAAAATAAGTCAAAAAGTTATATATTGCTAAAACAGCTTAATTTGACTTAAATGACTACATTTATTTAATCAATTGCTATGAAAATTATGATAATACATGAAAATACTATATTTCTCATAAACATACAAAAATAATAAGTCTCAGTAGGAAAAGACACCAAAAAGACAAATCAAATTAACTTTTAATGCCTTTTCTTGCACAATAGGGGCACGAAAATCAAGGCAAACCGTTTGATTGATGGGGGATCAGATTTTTGTCCCCAAAGTAGCCACCTAGCTACTTTTAGCTTTCAAAATCTGATTTCTTGTCCCCTCAAAGCTTGAACTACATTAAATGGCCCATGTGAAGAAGAGAAAAGAGTACAAAATCATTAATTACCTTGTTCCCTAACACATCATATATAAGCTAAGCCCAAACACCTTCTTCCATTGGAATATTTTGGTGGACAGAGAGGGAGGAAGACCAGAATATAGTAGTTCTTGAGGGTCCATGGAGGTTTGAGAGAAGATAGAAGAAGAAGAAGGAGGAGGAGGGATTCAAGAAATGGGTCTTCGGAGACCATGGTTTTAAAGCTAAGTCCATATCAACCATCTACCCTTCTTTGATCTCTCGAAACAAGTAAGTAAAACTTCTAAACCTTATATCTAATATCCCTCAAAATAACCCTCAACCCATCCCTTTAAACACTCTAAAAATTAAGAACCAAAATCGAACCTAAAATGCGTTGTAGTTGGAAACTTAGGGGCTATTTTGAGTATGAATTATATGAGATGTTGTTGTATGTTGTTATATTTGAGTTTGATGATATCTAAGTGTTCGGGATCCTTGATATTAAAGTTAAAATCACAAGCATGCAAAGAAATAGAACAAAAACTTGACATGACATAAGTAGAAGACCCAAACCCTTAGAGGCTTGATTTTTAAGGACTTCGATGTTTCTGCCCTGAGATTTGAAATTCCATACCTCAATGTAGAAGATTGAGCTAAGCATGATTTTTATGTCCAGAGTTATATGTTTATGTTATCTTTCATCAAAAATTGGTTTCAACTCATTTTCATAGCCAGAACTCAAGATATTGCAATTTTACCAAAGTGTGTCATTTTCTGACCAGTCAATAGTACTAATTTGAGAACCCTAGTTTAGATTGTGATCCGAACTTTGGTCAAAACATGAAAGTTGTAGACACCATGTATATTTATCTACCCACCAGAAAAGGGAACAAAATATTGAGGTTTAATAAGTCAAAACCCCTCTAAATGCTTTTGTTGGTTTACAGCCCTCGAGGAACATTCTGTCACATATTTGTATATAGCCCAAAACACCTATTTTTAGTGACCTATTCCAAAAGTATTATACATGAACATTGTAGCTAACATATTGATGTATTTTGTGCCGCAACTTCAGACCTTAAAGCCTTGGGATGAGACCCAAAAACCGTTTTAAACCCTCTGTTCAAAACTGGCTCTGCTGAGTTTTGGTGGTTAACAGAACCTACATTTTAAAATGGCCAAAACGTATAACTTGTTTCAAACAACTACCCTTATCTCTAAACATGAAACTTGTAGGGGACATGCTAAACTAGAACATACTAAAAAAGGGGCTCATTTGGACTTAATTTGATACCCAAAACCTAGAGGAACAGAGGCATAATATTGGGTAAAATCTGGAGAAAGTGCTGAACCGTTTTTGCTTAGGATGAAATGTTCACCCATTTGCCTTAGGATTTGGTCTTGGTCTTAAACATGAGAGTTGTAGGAAATAGTTTTATCTAAATGGTTTTTAAAAATCATAATCCAATTCCAAGTTTAAGTACCTCAAGATGCTGCGGTACTTTTTAAAATTTAACGTTTCGGAAGAAAATAACAAATGGTTAAATAAAAATACTTAAACAAGTGAAGGATTGGGCAAGCGCGTAGTGCCCCTTAAACCTAAAAAGAAAGTAACCACGGTCCCAAAAATCAAGAAAACATTCCATGGTTAGAATCGTTTTAGTTTCATTCTAATGGGGGAGGATTCCGTGATTAACGGTCGAGTCGTGTTTTGCTTGTTAAGTTCGAAGGTTGTAGAACCTAGGGGTCCTACTTAGCTTGCCAGGGGGAGGCTCGGTTCATACACATATTATACAAGGTGAGAGTGTTTAGCCATTATCTTGAACTTAAGTTATCTAAATGATGCATAAAAATACTTTGAAGCGCATGTTTTGAACTATGGCCAGTTTTGATGATTGCATGAACCTGTTGTTTTCAAGTGCCATGATGTCTTTAATTCAAGTGTGCTATCTATGCGATTTTGAGCAAGCATGATGTTATTATGAAAGTATGGTTAATGTTGTGTGGTAGTTCCAAAGTGCCAAGTTACAAGGGTTTCTGGCCCCTTTATATCCCGTTATGAGGGAAGTTACCCAACTATAGGTTTTTCATTTGTCCCTTTAGGGAAGGTTTCCCGTTAAGCGGGATTTTTGTCTTAAAGGCTTTTGGGCTGAGTCCTAGGTTTTAGCACATACCACTCGTGCTTGGTGGAGAGTGGCCCTCATTCCATCACGTTGCTATCTGTGCATTGTGAATTGAGGTTATGGTACCGTCAGAACTCCCAATCATGAGGTTGACGACTACTTGGACATTGTTGGGGTTTGAGTATAGATTTAAGAAATGGTCATGCATTTTAAATTTGTGGCAGTTGAGCCAGGAACATATTTCTGTTTGCAATATTGAGAAGATTCTGTATAATCTGTGATGTTTTCATGTTCATGCAAATGCATCAGTTTCTATATTTTCGTAGAAAATGTGATGAACGATTTTTAGAAAGAGATTTCAATTATCCTGACCTAAGTAACTGTCTTTTCTGTTCATAATAATGATAAGTGCGCTCTCTTGTAACCTCTGTGGTTGCAGATACCCGGAATGGGTAAGAGGTGGTCCACCACAGCCGTCATCGAGTAGTTTTAGTTCTGGTGTTGGAAATCATTTTGGCCAATCTTTCTTTTGTTTAGTTTTAGTGTTGGCAAAGCTTCATGTATAAGATTTGAAGGATTTTGACCTTTTAGAAGTAATGTGTGCCTTTGGATGGTGAATCCTTAGTGACTCATGTTTACCTCTTTTGATATTAAGATATTTGTGGTTGTTTAAGTTTACTGATTGTCTAACTCTTGGGCTACCGGTCTGCGGCGGGATCTTATCCCTTTGTGTAGGATTGGTGCCTTGTGGGATCGCGGTGTTACATTTTGATATCAGAGCCCTAGGTTATAGGATCTGTAGACTTGTTAGAATGTGGTCTGTGGCGTACCGTAGGTTAAGTGTGTCGTCTCGTAGTCTGTTGAGAAGTGTGGTTTAGACCTGGGGTTATCATACCTTTGCCTTTGGGCATCTAACTAACTAGCATTTAGGTTCATTTGGAAAACGCATTCTACAGATGTAGGGTCTTAATTGGAAGTCTAAGCAAGTTATCAGATTGGGGAGATAACTCGGGAGGGGCTTTGTGTTGATGTCATTTTGTGAAGCCTAGGTGGGTTATCATTTCAAGGGGGATGAACCTTGCGACATTAAAACCTTTTGTAGACAGTTTGTTCATATCGTTATGTCTATAAGTTGGACTCCTGTGTCGAGCCCTAAGTCATAACTTTTCTACGATTTAAAGGAGCATGGAGAGACTTGGACAGAGCGGCATTCAACCCGAACCAGTATAATGAGGCACGACAAGAAGAATTCCTACAAGTGGGACCGGTAAAACCTGATCTAACTGCTAGGATGTTAGAGGTGATCGTAATACTAACCGAACATAATGTGAGTTGGATCGCGATGCGAGCTGAGAGGAACAGTAACCCCTTAATCAATCAATTTGAGGATCTGGGTGCAAAGAAGTTCATAAGAACCCTTAGCCCTACAGAAGTACAAAACTGATTGAAGGATGCCGTGCGTATTCTGGATAGGATTGGGGTAGATACGGATAATGGGTTTGACCTCGTAGCTCTTATGTTTAGGGGAGAAACATACCACTGGTGAGAAGCCATGGAACGGTTCTTGAAGATGCTGGTGCCAGGAGTTAAACCTCCCGTACCCTAGAGAATCACTTAGGATCGTTTTGAGAAAACATTCGACGTGTAGTACAAGCCCATAAACTATCAGCATGAGAAGGAGTAGGAATTCATCGACCTGGAATAAGGAAGGATGACTGCGGTAGAATTCGAGATGAAGTTTACAGAGTTGCCACGATATGCCACCCAGCATATACCTGATGAGGAGATAAGGTGTAGAAGGTTCAAGAATGGATTAAGTTTTCATATTCGAACAAGGATGACGGTTCTCGAGATGAACAACTACGCAAGACGAGTGAACATAGCGCAAGATGAATTACAATGTGAGCCAGAAGGACTAATAACTCTTTATTTAAACAATTCAAGAATTTGGGTACCAAGAAGTTCATGGAAGCAGTTAGTCCCGCTGACGCTGAAAAATTACTTGAGCGGTGGAGTACGTGTTTTAGACAGTCTGAGCTGTTCATGTAGTAAGTTCTTAAGTATCAATTTATATTCGTTTGACATCTAGACTGTGTAACTCATATGGAGTTAGTATTGGATTTTCGTTGTGGTATCGTTGTGAGTCACAAGGAAGTTGCTTTTATTTTTTTTGGATAGCTGTATGTCGGTGGTACTCGTGTAGTGACATAAGAGATGGGTGTTCCCGATTGAGCATTTTGTGCTTTCGAGTGGGCATACCGAAGCCGCGAGCTCGAGATTGTGGTCTGGGTTTTGCCTACCTATTTGGTTATTACCTACCTATTGGGAATTGAGTTGATGTGGCGCAACCCTGTGAGGAGATGACATATAGTGATGTGAGTTTATGTGGTGTTGTCTTTAGTAGTTGACCGGTGAAGGTCTTATGAACGCGTGCAATACATTGTTAGGATGTGAAGGAATGAATGATAGTTAGTGTGCTTTGATAGAAATCTAAGTGTGAAGACCTAATGCAACGAATGATATACCCATTGCAATGGTGGCCCTAAGAGGTGGTGACTTGGAGTGAGAGCCTAGAGTTGATTTGTAGTTTATCTAGGAAGAGAGATGTTTCATAATTGGCCCTCCTGTGTGGATTGTTCTTCCTTAGTAAAAATTAAACGTTGGGATCGTACGCGTGTGAGTCCAATTGTCCGTGGTTCCTTAAGGAGCCCGTTTGCTTTACCTTGTGAACCCGAGCATTTTGGGTGGTGTTTTTGAAAATTTCATTGGATTGGTATGGAGTATCGGTAGTTTGAGTGAAATCCCTAAGAGAGTACAGTGATTAAATTGTTTATGTCGTGAGATCCTTGAGTATCGATTTTGTGGAATTCTTACGAGAATGCAAGTTCATGGTTTTGTCATTATCCTCATAATTAGGAGATCGTGTTTGGAAACCGTGCTGGGTGCATGAGGTTTGAAGGGATCATAGACAAATTTGAGAGTGTGGTTGGTTAGTGCTGAGACGATGTATCCTGGGTGTACTATGTCTGGAGGTTATTTGTGTTCCACCTTAGGTTCAGAGATGGGTATGTTGATTGCCCATGGAAACGAAGTATGGAGTAATAAGGTTCAGTAATGTACCGTGTGATTTGGCTAGCCTAGGGCGATACGTGAGGAATCGTGGCTTATGATGCATGTGATCGATGTGTGCTTTGAAAGTGAAAGTGCGAAAGTGCAGAAGGTGTCTGCATGGTTAAGAAAGTTCTTGATAACTCTAGATTGAAGAACTCAGGATTGGATTCCCTTTGTATTATGACGTATACTTTATATGAGAGTTGCGTGGACAGTGGACTCGAAGCCATGGCATGGTTGTGATTTGCCTAGCAAGAGTTAGATGAGTAAGTGCAACCTTCTAGAGTGAGGTTTTGGCGCGATAGGAATGTTGATGAATGTCTCCGTGCATAATTTGTGATGAGCTTGTAATCCTATGGTATGGGATGTGTTGTACAAGGTATGCAGATTGGTAGTGTTCATATCTGTGTGCGAATGAGGTCTGAAAGTTGAGAGCTTGATGTAGTGGATGGCTTGGGGTACCGTGATCGTGGTTAACGGCAGCTGTTTGACTGTGGTCGATGTGGCTTCAAGGTAAAGTTCACAGGGTTCTTGAGAGGCCAAGTGTTTGTGAGTACTGGGAGTACGCTGAGATTAGGTCATAGGTTTTTTGACACTTTTCTTCTCTCTGGAGAGAGATAGAGTTTTCTTGTAGACGGTTGTCTGGTGTGAGTTGTTTCATCTCGATTGGAGGGAGATGCCGGGTTCTTGATCGATTCAGGTTTTGATTGTGTACTGAGACTAAAAATCTCTGTGGATTTGTTATCCGTGTTGTGACCCTTGGAGTTATGATTCGGGGACTTGTTTTGCCGTGATCGAGTGATTGTGGGTTTGCTTCTTCATGACTTCAACGTGTTCTTCATGGCTACGTGCCTTCTTGGATGTGGAACATTTGTGTGTATAACTTGGGATCCGATTGCTCCCACAGTTCGGGACCGTAAAGAGTCGCATGATGGGGTTAGTATTATCCACAGTGGAAGACCGTAAAAGAGTACATATGAGTGTAGTAAACATGATAGGTCGTGGTAACCTAGTCAGTGTGGCTCGTTTTGTATGATGGTTGAACCATTTGGGTTGTGTTCCTTGTGAGGTCAGGTTGGTGGACCAGGAATGCTTTTGCTTGTTCTTGTTGACAAAGGAATTGGTGTTAACATGTAGTGTTCTTTCTACAGTGATCAGCTGAGAATCGTTAACCATTGTGTACAGCTTGTTTTGAATTGTGTGGTTATGGTTGTACTTCTAAGTCATGGTAGAGCGGGAATTTTGTCAGAACAGTGCGGCTGTGATATGCGTATGGTGGGTTTCTAATAAACTTTGGTGAGTCTGGATTCAGGTCCTGTTTGGAGCTTCGAACTGTTCAGAGTTCTTAGAGTCGAGGAGTGGTTATCGACTGCGGTAAGTGTTGTGCTTTGGCATAACCGTTTGTTTGGATGGTGGTCCCAAGAGCGTAATAAGGTATGAATCAAGAAGGATATGATGCTTGAGAAGCCTTGGTTGGCGTGGTCTGTTCAGACCACCGCGGTTATTTAGTCGGGATTGGAAGGGCCGTGATAAGCCCTGGATGTGAGAAAATTTCTAAGTGTAAGATACTAGTCTTAGTTGGTGTCTTGGGTCTGAATATTTTTGCTAGTTTGGACTCGAGGGATTGATGTATGTGTTATGAGTTTGAATCGATGTTCGATGATAGCTGTCATGTTTGTTCTGTCAGATGACGGCGATCATGTTTGATGTGAGGCTGATCTGTAGCTTTAGTATCTGTGATTTGATAGTGAGATGTTGAGTTGTGTAGTGATGTCCAGTTGCACGGGAGACATGGTTGGGTTTTGTGTAGGATGTTAGAAATCTATGAGATGTTCTGTCTGTGGAATGTGTTTGGTCGAGTGACTCATTTGGGTCAGGTGACTTTGTGACTGTGGTGCCGAATTGGTTTCCAGCTTTATGGAACCTTATCTAGGATAATGGTGTATCACCTAGTGTTTCTCCTAGGTGAGAATTGTGGTTCGTGATAGAAGTTTGAGTAGAGGATGAAGGTTCGAAGGTTTGTTGAGATGAAAAGCATTCTTTGATGTCCAGATGAGTAAGTGAACTTCTCTCTGGAGTCGGGTGTTGTGTTGTTGCTCGTGGATCGACATCGTGTTAGCTTTGAGATGGCATTGTTAGCATCAGAAGGGTAATGATGTGGTAGCAAAGTTAGTGGTCGTCTGGCGATCGTCAAAACTCGAGTAGAGTTTGTGCATGGAACATGTGATTTCATGTGATTGATGTCGGAGTTCGACGTCGTGTGTTTGGACTTGTGGAGATAGTCATCGGTTTGCATGGTGAGGTGTGATTGAGCCAGTTTGTGGTAGTAAGAGCGAAGGGGCGGTAATCACTATGTTCAGGCGTATAGAGTATTTGGAATCAAGTTCCATGGTGGATTGGTCTTGTGTGATGTGTTTATCGCTAGAGTAGTATGTTTTGAGGATTGGCAGTGTGAGTTGGATCTTGATCCCACGTTTCATGGATGTCTCATGGGTGATAGTGAAGTCAGTAGGACTTGCACATGTGGGCAGTTTGTGTGGAGTCGTGTTTACCTCGTGTGACGACAAGTTTGGGATTTCAGTTGTTGGGGCGTTTCTGTTATTATGCAGTATCGCTAGGTCTACAACAGGGATCGTTGATAGTTTCGGGACAGTATTTGGCTTGAGTTTCAGTGTTTAATTTTGAGGACAAAATTTCTTAAAGGAGGGTAGATTGTAATAACCGGAACTCAAGATATGAATAAAAAAAGAAAGAACATCTCAAAAGAAACGAAATATTGAACCTAAGTTCGGTAAGAAGAATCGGCCCGACCCTTTAACCTTTCGTGCCTGAGACCCGAGAAAGAGAGAGAAACACACAAGCATATATTAAAAACCTAATATTGAGGGTAAGAACTCAAGGTTATAAGCCCAAGTTGATTGAGACCACAGTTAAGCTCGAAAAGCCTTACAAATTTAAATTTTGACATATGGACACCCTAAATCAAGGATTTAAGTACAATTATGTAGTAAAAGACAAAATAACATAAAAAATGCCAAACATGCCCCTTAGTCGCCGACCACCTTGGGGGATGTGCTAAAAAGTGACTTTTTTGATTCTTTTAAGCTTTAAATGATGAGAAATGTATTAAATGAAACATTATGATGATCCCAAACTTGTTGAACAAGTAATATACCTAATAATATAGTGTTATAAGTCAACAAAAGTAAATAAATTATTATTGAAGTTCATACATAATAAAATAAGTCAAAAAGTCATATATTGCTAAAACAGCTTAATTTGACTAAAAATACTAAATCTATTTAATCAATTTCTATGAAAATTATGATAATATATGAAAATACTATATTTCTCATAAACATACAAAAATAATAAGTCTCAGTAGGAAAAGACACCAAAAAGATATATCAAATTAACTTTTAATACTTTTTTTTGCAAAATATGGGCACGAAAATCGAGACAAATCCCTTGATTGATGGGTGATCAGATTTTTGTTCCCCAAACAGCCACCAAGCTACTTTTAGCTTCCCAAAATCTGAATTCTAGCCTCCAAGAACTAAATCAAGTTAAATCAACCTCAAATCACATTTAATGAAATGAAGAAAAGGGACCTTTTGTGTACTTTTTGTCTCCCCTTTGTCCCCTAGCCTTTGCATATTTAAACTAAGCCCAAACACCTCTTCTCCCCTTCAACATTTCGTGCAAGAGAGTGAGGGACTAGACCTTCAATTGTTCTTGAAGTATTCCATGAGTTTGAGGAAGAAGAAAGGGAGGAAAAGGAAGAAACCGATGAAGTTTTCGAAAGCTAAGTCCAAATCAATCCTCCACCATCGTTTGATCTCTCAAACATGTAAGTAAAACCTCTAAATCTTGTATTTAAGATCCCTCAAAATATCCCTCAACCCATCTCTTTAAACACTCAAAAAAATCAAGAATCGAAATTAAACCGAAAATGCGTCGTAGTAACTAATTTGGGACTGTTATATTTTTGGATGATATGAGATGTTGTTGTGTATTGTTATCTTTGAGTTTGATGACATCTAAGAGTGTTGGAGCCTTGATATTTAAGTTTGAAACACAAGCATGCAAAGAAATGGAACCAAAACTTTACATGACATAAGTTGAAGACCTAAACCCTAAGAGGCTTGATTTTTAAGGACTTTGATGTTTCTGCCCTAAGACTTAAAACACCAGAACTCAATGTAGAAACTTGATCTAAGCGTGATTTTTATGTCCAGAGTTAGATTTTTGTGTTATCTTTCATCCAAAATTTGTTTAAATTCATTTTCATAACCAGAACTCGAGATATTACAATTTTACCAAAGTGTGTTATTTTTTGACCAGTTAACACTACCGACTTGAAAATATTATTTTAAAATGAGATTCGAACTTCGGTCAAAATATGAAAGTTGTAGATAAAATGTATATCTATCTACCCACAAAAAATGAGAACAAAATATTGAGTCTTGATAGGTCCAAACCCCTTTGAAAGTCTCTATTGAGTTTCAACCCCCAAAGAACATTATATTACATATTTTTATATAGCTCAAAATTCCTATTTTTAGTGACCTATTCCAAGTGGTATACATGAAATTTGTAGCTGACATATTGATGTATTGTTTGCTCAAAAATCAGACCTTAAAGCCTCGGGATGATATCCCAAAACCATTTTAGACCCTTTGTCCAAAATCGGCTCTACTGAGTTTTGACGGCTGATAGAACCTACTTTTAAAATGGCTAACAAATCTAACTTGTTTCACACAACTACTCTTAGATCTAAACATGAAACTTGTAGAGAATTTGTTAAACTAGAACATACTAAAAAATGGACTCATTTGGACTTGATTTGATACCCCAAAACTGAGAGAAACAGAAGCATAATTTTGGGTAAAATCTGGAGAAAGTGCTGAACCGTTTTTGCTTAGGATAAAATGTTCACCCCTTTTCCTTGGGACTTGGCCTTAGTGATAAACATGAGATTTGTAGGAAATATCTTTATCTAAATGGTCTATAAAAATCATAGCTTAATTTCAAGTCTAGATACCCCAAAACTTTGCCGCCCCTTTTAATTTAATACTTAGTTTTAGCCTTAAAAGTTGATAAGTGTGGTTTGAGCACCCTTTGTTATGAGACCCGAGTTCTTGCATGATGACTTATTTGAATTAGTTGATTAGAGTTTTAAGTGAATGTATGATGAATTAGAACTCATGCTATCATGTTTAAATCATATCTTGATAATCATAGCTTATGCTTCACATATTTTATGCTTTGCACGTTGTACCATGAGTCTTGCCATGCTAGTTGATGCCATGCTATAAATTATTGCACTTGAGATCGATGGTACACATTATGAGCATTGTCATTTGCATCCTGGCATACTGGACTCCCTCTGTGTAAACCGTTGTTGGGATGGGTGGTTATCTTTTTGGTTCTAAATTTAGGGTGTCCTAAGTTACCATTTTTTGTAAATATTTTGGGATATATTTTCTTGTACACACTGGGTACCTCCCCGGTGTTTGAAATAGTTTATCATGAATACTGTTAGGCACCATGGGTTCGTCCCTAGTACTTTGGTTTTGATGTCTCCTTGATTCCGCGTTCCTTGAGTTATGATACGGGCAAATTGAATAATTCGGAGAGAGCCTAATTCGGCAGACCTAATCCCACTATGGTGGTAATTCGGAGAGAGCTCAATTATGGCGGACCTAAACCCCATTTCCATCATGTTTTGAAGGGTAATTCGGAGAGAGCCTAATTCGATGGACCTAATCCTACTATGGTGGTAATTCGGAGAGAGCCCAATTAATGGCAGTCCTAAATCCCTCATTTTGGTACGTTGTATAATGTGAAACGTCTCTTGAAATTCTCTTAGATTTTGGGTTGACACTGGCGAATGCATCACGCATATTAAGGTGGGTTGTGTGCGCATATAATTGTCTGCCCGAATAAGGGTGGTTGAATAATTGGGTGGCCGGCCCCCACGCAGTTGCCATTAAGTAAAACAGCTGTGGCATAAAGCCCGATGACGCATTTACTATTCGCAACAAGGCGCGATGATGGCTTTGGTGATCAATTTGTCCAATAAAGTCTACTATGGTGATTCCCAACGTGGAATTCCTATTTTTATCTAGGTGCATTTTGGGTTGGACATCTGCATTTCATACACGGCATCGCATATGCACATGTTTATTGACTTATCTACTATTCTGTCATAAATTTTTCTGTCTCCTTGACTATAAACTGTACTGGGTGTTGTATGGTATGTGTTGTGGTGAATTTTGTGTCATGAGATTAGTTAGAAGGTTAGAGTGTTTGGCTTCTGGGCCCTAGCTCATGGCATTCATGCCATAGGTGAGGAGTTTCTAGAGGAAGTCATTCCCGAGGGAGAAGAAGAGTTGGAAGAACAAGGTGAATTCCAAGAGTGCATGGATCCAGTTGATGCATTCTAAGGAGTTAAAACCTCTGTTTTCGTTTTTATATTCAGATTTCTCGTGCTTAGTGTAATTGTTGAAAATTCTTAGTAGAACTGTAATAGTTATGTAATTTTGCATAGTTCAAAACTCGTTTATAATGTAATAACTATCGTATGTAAATATGAATGAATGGTTAGAATATCCATTTATTTATATTTATATATGTCCCGACGTGCCCGAAGGACGGGGCGTCACATTATCAGTTTCAACTTTTGGTGAAGAGTTGATGGCACTGCCTGGACGTTCGGGTCATGCAGCCATAGCCTACCTAGCAACAGGTTGAAAGAAGCTGGTACGTCCAATACATGGAACTCAACTTATGTCTCTAGAGGCCCTACTGATAACGCGAATGATACCAAGCCCAGCACATCTCTCCTCGTGTTATCGTAGGCCCGGACTCCTTGATTACTAAGTGTGAAATATTTCGACTTTAGTCCCAAGAAAAATGTTGTTCTAAGCGGATAAACATTTAATGCAGACCCATTATCAATAAGAGTCACCAGGACCCACTTTTCTAAGCATTTAACGGTTATGTGCAGAGGTTTGTTGTGATTCTTTCCTTCCACTGGCAAATTCTTATCAGAAAAGGAAATGACTTTTAGCTCTGCGGCCGGCAGAATGAGTCCAACAAGCTGTTCCGGGGTCGCGTCTATCGAAACACTGGCTTTGTTCAGAACCTTCAGCACAACTTGTCTACGTTTGTGTGAGGCTATCAATAAGCCCCAGATGCTAACATTGGCCCGTGTCTTTTTAATCTGCTTTAACACAGCTCATCCTTTTCTTCTTGTTCATTCTCTTTCCCTTTTTCGCTTGACTGTCCTTTCTCCAACTGAGTCGGCTTGAAATGTCGTCCACTCCTGGTTAGATGTTCCACACCGTCCTCAGGATCCCACAATCCTGGCACTGTACTTTCAGTATGTCTTACTTCGTTTATGCACAGAGGGCTTTCAAATGCCCACAGATAATCTAACTCGTTGATTACTGCTCTTTTTCTTCTTTCCTCATCATCCTCAATAGGCCACATATTGTCAACTTCTTCTCATATGTCTTCTCCAATGTATTCCACGTGTTGTTCTCGAGCAGCCCAAAAGTCGGCCCACTTAGCCCCATCTAATTTCTGCACGACCCTTACCAGCCAATAGGATTGGATCTCGTCAACATATATCTCCTCCTCAAAAAGTTGGGGAAGAGTAATGCCATCAAGCACGTGGCCAAACCCATAAGGCCGGGCTGGATAGTCCAATGGTCAATCGTCTTCTCGTTATGCTCCTCTTCCTCCTGTTGGTAGGCTTAGATCACCGTTCGATACCATCCTCAGGTATTATCATTCCATTCCTCCGTCCTATCCCGGCCACTTCTAGCCATAATGAATGGGCATGCTGTTTGACCCTCAGTTGCTGAAACATGAGGGAGCGGTAGACACGCTGAACAGATATATCGGCTCAGATCTTTTGATTCCCCCAGAGACATGTAATTTACCCCAGATTGCTTGGCATGGTTTAGCAGAGGGTTAGTCGTGACATTCGGCTTTAGAGTAGTAGATGGTGACGGGATCACTTTATTGTCGATAAGATTCTGGATCTCATGACGCAGCCTCATACACTTATCAGTCAAATGCCCATGACCCTGGTGGAAGGCGCAGTACTGAGAAGCATTAAACCGCAGTGGTAGGGGGTCAGGTACGGGTATGGGGTCCAATGGCTTGATAAGCCCTTTCTCGACAAGTTAATTCAGGGCTGTGGATAATGAAATGTTGAGGGGAGTGAAGATCCTCATCGGCCTTTGTTGCTGTTAACCGTTGTCTGACTGTTAGGTATTGTTGGATTGTTGGCAAGAAGAAGACGGGTTCAACAGGTTTACCTCGTTTAGGCAAGACACGAGGTTGGTGGCAGCAGATTGATTCTGATTATTTGCAAGGAAGGTTCTTCTAGGTTTCTGGCTAGGTTCGACTTTTTCGATATCCCCAGACTAAATGGTGTCTTCAATCTGTACCCTAGCATCAAACAGCTATTCAAAGGTAGAAAGCGGCTATGCGATAAGGTAACGCTTTAGCAGGGACTGTAGATTCTTAACCACGATCCTCACTTGTTCTTTCTCAGTGGGCCGATTCATCATTTTAGCGGCTTTGCCCCTCCATCGGGTTAGGAAATCAATAAACGATTCCCGGTTCTCTTGGCGAGTTATTTCTAGTTCCCGGGTAGTTACGTCCAGTTAGACGTTGTAGCTATACTGACTGATGAATGCAGTGGCTATATCTTCCCAAGTCCTGGTTTTAGCCACCTCCAAAGAGAGGAACCACCTTTGTGCTGCCCCAGAAAGTGATCGATGGAACAACTGGGCCTTGAGCTGATCATTAATCCTCATCGGGGGAGAGTTTCGACATACATTCTCAGATGAATACAGGGATCTCCGGTACCATCAAACTTCTCCATCTCTGGCATTTTAAATTTTTTGGGCAGTTTGGCATCTGGAAATAAACACAAACCGCCTACATCCAGCATGTATTCTTCTACACCCTTAGCCTTTCTTAGCACCTTCTCCATTCGATCGATCTTCTCCGCTAGCGCGAATTTCCTAGACTGGGCAATGTTCTCTTCTTCTACCACCACCGGGCGGGGAACCCAAGGTGGCACAACAACTTACGGTGCCTCTTGTCCTTGCTTATCATCCCAGAAGTTTTTGCCATTCTCATTTGTATCCTCCAGCTATCCATTCACAATGGGCATACGGGCCTGAATTGCCTGGATCTGTGCCTAACATTGATTTTGAGCTTGGGTCTGCTACTCCACAACTCTCTGTATCTCAGTCATAGCTCTCATCAAAGTTGTCAAGTTCACCTCATTCTCTGCCATTTCAGCTGGCTTAGCTGGCTGTTCAGATATCCTATAGAGTCTGTCTAACCCAGATCCTGCCCAGACACGTGTCGACTGTAATCTTTTCGGCTAAATGATCTAGACCCGTAGAAAATCTGGATCCCAAAAGTAGAATAACCAGTATCAGATACTTCCCGAATAAAATTCTAACAACAGGTAGCAAATATCTCAGATACCTAAAACAGAAAAACCATAGGCAGATAATCACTGAAGCTGAAATAATGCCCCTGCCAGGCTCATACTGACAGTATAACAACAGGACGACCCAAAAACCAAAATGGTGGTTAAGAAGGGGATCAACTAAATTCTAGAGGGAAGGCTCATCTAAGCAGAAAAATGGGCAGCATTCCGGCAAGGAAACAGTTCCAACCCTTAAAGGACTGGCTTGATCTAAGATTCTAACGAAAAAAGGATAGCACTCCAGTAGGAAAGTAGAACTAGCTCACACGGGTATAACAAGGGTTCGAAGGAAACGAGCCTAATACAATAACGGGGGAGAAACCAACAATCCGAGAAGAATCCGAAAGAGAGAGAAACTATCTTAGAGGCTTCAAAACAAAACACAGGCATGACCCCGAGAAGAAAACTACGACGTGAAAAACCAAACAAGGTAAAGAACAAAACTCGAGTAAAAACCCAGAGACGAAGGGCTAACCTAATCGAAGGATAACAGAAAACTCGAGCCGAACCCGAAAAAAGATCTAACTTAAGCCCGAACAAACAATCCTAACAATACGTAATCAAAACATACAATTAAGAAAACACATAATCCTACTAGGGTTAGCAGCACCTAATGGGGGGTTTTAAGCTACTATATGCAAAAGGCTGATTTTGGTCAATCAAACAGGGTACCTTCTGAATAGAGCCGGGTATATACCTCCCATGCAGAATATGGTCAAACAATACGTCCGAACTCTTTTACTGTACCTATGATAGTGTACAATCAGTAAGGGTTGCCCGCCTTCCCAATAAATCCCCGAAACGGATGAACGTTCAGGGCATCAGGTCAACCAAGCAGGCGTGTTTGAAGAACAATGCAGATGCATGCGAAAATAAAAATGAGAAATTCATATTAAGAACCAATGATATTTTCAAATCTAGCCCTCTTATTTGATTTTATAAACCAGTTCCCAGCAGAATCGCTAGAAAATACTATGGCGCCAGGATTTGGGAGTTTTTTAGAAATGTTCAAAAATATAGGAATTCAAAGATGTTTTAAAAAAATATTTTAACACCATAAAAGCCAAATTTTAAAAACTCCATTTTTGTTAAAAATAGAGTCGCCACTTAGTTTTTGAGAAAAACTAAGAAAAATAAAAATGGTTACAGATTTTTAAAACGTTTAACCAGAGAAAGAGGGTTCGGGGGTTAAGGTACGAATCGGAGAATGTGTTAGGCACCCCGTTCGCCCAACCGTAGGGTTGGCATCTACTAATCATTATTGGTTCTTTTTAATATAATTTCTCAAATGCATGCAAATAAAGAAAATAGAGGCAAAGAGAGAATATCCAAAATCAACTATGAAAAATACATAATATATGTATATAAAACGCCAAATAAAACAAGTATCAAAAGAAAAATCCTAAATCTTACGGCATGCAATTTCTAACCAAATGATACATGAAGCACTCACACATGCAATATTATTAAAGCAACCTAAACTAGCATGATTCGCATAAAAGAACAAAAATATGCTAAAAAATTTTAAAATTACCTAAATATGATCTGCTACAAAAGAAGCTAATTTATTCTAAGCATGGTTTCAAAGAAAATAACTAAAACATGTATGCTATCAAAATAAACTAAGTTAGCATTAACATGATGAACTTTTAATAAAAGAATACTAAATGTAGAATAAAAAATGCATAAAAGAGAAAATTCTACATTAAAAGAAAGCTTACTAATAAAAATTAAAAATAAGGGTTTCATGACAAAGAGAATTTAAAGGTTTAAAGAAAAAAAATAAAGAAAAAGTTTATAAAAGAAAATCATGCTAAAATGAAAAGGTTTGAAAAAATTATTAAATTAATAAAAAAGAAAACCTAACTATTTACATTTTATATTTCAAAAGAGATAAAAGAAAATAAAAGAAAAAGAAGACAAAAGAGAAAAAAATTACTATAATAAGAGAAAATTTACACTAACATTAACTTAAAAGGCTTTTTGTGTTTTTTGGGTTTAATAAAATGAAAGTAAATAATGTTAATATTAAAGAGAAAAAGAAAAGGACAAAAGGAAAATAAGGCTAATCAATGAAAGAGAAAAAAAGAAAAGAGAATGAAAAATTACAAGAAAATTAAAGTCAGTAAATAAAATACTATATTGCAAAAGCTAGTAAGAAACAAAATAAAGTGTTAGAAAAGAACATTACACTAATATTAAAAGAAAATAAAATAAAATAAAAAGAAAACAAAGAAAATGAAGAATAAATAACTAGACAATTATTAGGAAATGTGAATATAGTATTAACAACTATATTCACATGAATGTTAGTGTATTGATAACAACAATTAACAATATTACAAGTTGTAATTGCCAAAATATATTAGCACTTAATTAATGAATTAAAAAAAGTAACAATGTGTAAAGTGTGAAATGTGAGGAAATTAATAACTAAGGAACTAAAGAAAAGTAAGCAAATAAGATTAACTATGCAAATGAAAAGAATATGTGAATTGAAATTGAATTTAACCAGATCACTCCAAAAGAGAGAGAGAATGGAGTTAAAAGAATCGGGGATCCACGCGAGGTACCTGGATGGTTAAGGGATCCTCAAGTCGGGGAATGTGCTTCAATGATCCAATCCTCGGGTGATGATCCAAGCAAGGATTTTAGTATCGGAGGTTTGGTTCTCAGTATTTCAGCAGGGTTTTGGCGTCGGGGATTGGATCACTTGGCGACTCAGCAGAGCTTCTCTCACTAAACCTCTCACTAAAATTCTGTCATGAAAACGTACCAGGGGGTACGGTATTTATAGAATTCTTCAACCAATGAGATGCTGCCACGTTCTGGGACACGTCAAGCCATTTGGAGTTGGCGGTCGCCATGTTCAAAAAAGGTTCCACAAGATTCCATTGGTGGTCACCACAATGCAAGTTGACGGTCGCCATACTGGAGGTGGCGGTCACCACTTTTGACTAGGATTTCCAAGAGGTTCTATTGGCGGTCTCCTCAATGAACATGGCGGTCGCTACATTGGGAATGACTTACATAGCAAGTTATCGGTTGTTTAACATAATTTCGATGGTTTTGAAGGTTTTGATGATTGGGTTCAATTACCGAGCTTTGATCGCTTCTCGAGGATCGTACTAAGGCACCACTCCGACTGTTTTCATCATTGGATTCACTTAAGATTAGGCGGGGTCAAATTGGGGTGTCTACAAGCGTCAGATTTGAAATTTCGTCGCATATGTCGAATCAAATCTATTTTAGGTCGACACAAATATTCTAGGGCTGGGTTCTTCAAGTGAATGGGTCAACTCATTTCTTCGTTGGTGTCGACACTAATTTCTGCATCCTTCTCACCCACACAACAGTGTCGACTCAAAATCATTTGGTGTCGACTCGTTTAATACTTCAGCTTTCCAAGAGAACCTTTTGGTGTTGACACATATTGTATTTTGTGTCGACTCATAAATCTGCAAGAAGACTCGGTTCTTTTATGTCGACTCAAAAATCTGCAGGAAGCTAGTCGCGGTTGTTTTGTGTCGACTCAACTTCGCTTTGGTGTCGATTCAAAATTTCCGAATGACTTTAGTGAGTCCCGAAGAGTCATTTGGTGTTGACTCATTTGTGGTAGAAAGACTCAGTTCTTTTGTGTCGACTCATCTCGGAGTACCTGAAAATATCTTAGGCAAACATGTTAAGGTGTCGACTCATTTGCTCAAAGGTGTTGACACTCTTGAAGGTTTCATGGATTCTTTGCCTTAAGGTGTCGACTCCAATATTAATTTGGGTCGACACAAAATATTCTTCTTCAAAAATACTGAGGTGTCAACTTACTTGAGAAAAGAGTCAGCTCAATATGGTTAAAGGTCTCAACTCATTTGTCATTTTATGTCAACACTACCTTTTTGAAAATAATAAATAATATCTTTTTAAATCAATTTTTCTTAAAAAATGATTTACAAAAATCATCAAAATCTAATTAAAAAAACTCTTGGGCTAACAAAATATAATCAGATCACATAGTTGCAAATATTCAATTAATTTAATTATTTATACGAGTAATAAAATTAATAAATAATATAAAATGAATAACTTATATTATAAAAATATGTTAAAAAATAAATAATTTAACAGATGACAACTTAGTGCATATTTGAACCAAGCATATTTTATAACTATTTACTTCAATTGCTCCGAAGAAGGATGATTTAAAAGGCACTTTCGGTCATTTTTTCAATCCAATTTTTCATGACATGTAGATTTTCCGTTAATAGAATCGTATAGATAATATATATATATATATATATATATATTAAAATAATAGCTATGGAATAGTTGCAACATAATTTTTAGAAAGTCCAACCAAAATAGAAAAGAAAAAAAGTCCCAAGCGCTGCCTTCACATGGGGAATTTCTATGATACCCAAATGTGGTTTTGGGGTATCATGCCCCAATTAATATGAACCATTGGATTAGGGTGATAATAGATTTAGGCCATTGATCAAAAAATAAAAAATGAGTAGCTGGTTTCTTGCCAAAAATAATACCACCTTGAGGTATTATTGTTTTTCTGCCCAAAATAATAGCATAGGGAAGCAAGGGTGTGGTTCTACAACCATATGTGACCACTTCTACAACTATACATGACAACTTCTACAACTAAACATGGCCCTTGCTTGCTATGAGTAAACACTTTGGTTATATGTGAAGTGTGTTTCTACTGCCATATGTGACCACTTCTACAACTGAGCATGACAACTTCTACAACTAAACATGACCCTTGCATGCCATGAGCCAACACTTTGGTCATATGTAAAGTATATTTCTACTACCATATGTGACCACTTTTACAACAAAACATGACAACTTCTACAACTAAACATGACCCTTGCATGCCATGAGCCAACACTTTGGTCATATGTAAAGTATATTTCTACTACCATATGTGACCACTTTTACAACAAAACATGACAACTTCTACAACTAAACATGACCCTTGCATGCCATGAGCCAACACTTTGGTCATATGAGAAGGGTGTGTTTCTACTACCATATGTGACAACTTCTACAACTGAACATAACAACTTCTACAACTAAACATAACCCGTACATGCCATGAGCAAACACTTTGGACATATATGATGTGTGTTTCTACTATCATATATAACTACTTCTACAACTGAACATGACAACTTCTACAACTAAACATGACTCTTGCATGCCATGACTCAACACTTTGGTCATATATGAAGTGTATTTCTACTACCATATGTGACAACTTTTACAACAAAACATGACAACTTCTACAACTAAACATGACCCTTGCATGCCATAAGCCAACACTTTGGTCATATGTAAAATGTGTTTCTACTACCATATGTGACCACTTCTACAACCAAACACGACAACTTCTACAACTAAACATGACCCTTGCATGTCATGAGCAAACACTTTGATCATATGTAAAGTGTATTTCTACTACCATATGCGATAACTTCTACAACTGAACATGACAACTTCTACAACTAAACATGACCCTTGCATGCCATGACGCAACACTTTGGTCATATATGAAGTGTCTTTCTACTACCATATGTGACAACTTCTAGAAC
>JAULJZ010166969.1:0-25256 GCA_032270985.1 Heliamphora pulchella
ATGTACATTTCAACATATTGATATCCATGAAAGTATTGAAGAACATTTGATAAGGAACATATGATTTCTATTGTAAACATTTCCATTGAAAAACATAATTTAGAAATGTAACCAAGGTATAGTAGCACTCACCTCAAATACTTGTTCTAAAGTTAATCCTTTCTTAATCAAGAGTTCCTTAATTTGAAGTTTTGTACAAAAGCCTTATATTTTCTCTTCATTTTTCTTGAATTTTCTTTTCTTTTTCTTCACTTTCTTTCTAGCCAAACACCTTTTTCTTGAAATTTCTATAGAGATTCTCTCTCTTCTCTTATTTTCTCAACCTTTTCAGAGAATATATATCATTATCTCACATATATTGACACATATCTACATTTTACACCAAGGCTTAGCCTTAAAATGACACCTAGCTCCTAGGTGACTCACCAATTATCTTAATCAACAATTTAGGTTAATTAATCAAGCACTTATCTAATTAATCAAGTTTAGGTTAACTAATATCACTTAATTAGGTTAATCATACTTACCGATAATTAATCATAATTATGTTAATTAATCATACTTATCCCTAATTAATCTTAATTAATTTTACATGTTAATCTCAAAGCCTCTTACACATTAATATAAGTTTTTTAAGAACCTCAATTAACAATTTCAAAATCGTTTAACGGCATAATTTTACATAAACAAAATTAGTCAGCGAAGCACGTAAATTTTTCTCTCTATGATTTGTATACTATACAAGTGGTAGCTACAAGAATTTTCATATTATTAAATATAACATGTATCACCATGCTTTTCTTTGCATAAGTAGAGTGCTTTGATACATGTTCATACAAAGTAATTTTAAGAACTTTCCATGTAATTAATATGCACTAAATAAAAGAAATCATGCATATAATGCTGTGGTAATACTTTGGGTATTACATGGGTCCTTTGCGATACTTTCTTGGTATAGAGGTTACTTCTCCCTCATGTTATCACTTATCTAAATCAAAATATGCAAATATGGTGATCCACCGCTTGTCTCACTGATGATAAGATTGTGGATACTCCCATTGAGTTGCATGCTAAGTTCTCTTCGTTTGATAGTGTTCTTCTTGAGGACCCCAGTGTCTATTGAGAGTTGGTTAGGTGTTTAGTCTATCTTATTGTGATTTATCCTGATATTGCATATGCTGTTCATGTGGTGAGTCAATATGTCTCCGCTCCTTGCTATGCTCATTGGGCAATTTTGCTTCGCATTCTGTGTTTTGTTTGTGGTACTATTTTTCAAAGCTTATTCTTGTCTTCGTCTTTATCATTGACACTTTGGGCTTATGATGATTATGATTGGGCTGGTGATGTATTTGATCGCAAGTCTACTACTGGTTTTTGTGTCTTTCTTGGTGACTTTCTCATTTATTGGAAAAGTAAAAAACAGTCAGTTATTACTCGTTCTACTGCTGAAGCTGAATATTGTGTCATAGCTCATGCTATTGTTGAGATTGTTTGGCTCCGCTGGCTCTTCTCTGATTTAGGTGTCTCTCTCTCTTTTGCTACTTCTCTCTATTGTGATAATAAGAGTGCAATCCAGATAGCTCATAACTCTGTCTTCCATGAACGTACAAAGTATATAGAGATTGATTGTTATTTTGGCTTGGCACTATTGATCTCTTCTTCGTTTCCTCATCATTATAGCTTATCTATTTCTTCACCAACACTTCAGCTCATTTTCGGTTCCTGCTTGACAAACTTTCACTGCTCATTAGGCTCGCATCATGAGTTTGAGAGGTGTGTGTGCGTGAAAGTGTGTTTCTTGGTTATTTTGTTATTTATTTATTAGTTGGAGGGTAGTTGAGTCATTAAGGCTAATTAGGGTTTTAGCTTTATATCCTATTTATATTTTGTAATTTACTTTTATGTTCAAGTTTCTTTTTTGATGAATGAAATAATAGATTAATTCTTGGTTTTCTTTTCTGTCACCAATAATAGTGGTTCGACATTTGACTGGACATCAGATGTAAGCTTTAGTGGCAAAAAAAGTTAAGAATGTTGACTGAGCTTGCCTTACATCCAATGATCATAGCTGGAGCTTGGTTAGTCTAGCTTGACTTAAGCTAGAGCCGTGCTTCAACACTTTAATACTCCACTCAGCTCTTTTCTCTTACAGCCTTATGACAATGGTAAATTATTGATATTTTTTTGAGAATGAATAATGAAATGGAAAGTGAACAATAGTCCAAAAAACTGAGAGAAAGCCAACCATCATTCACTCCATCATCTTTTTTGTAGATCACTATTATCTGTGTATGTACAAGTACAACTAACTTATTTACACCCGTAACTACTTCTAACTAATAGATTAACTTCTCAAGAGTCTGCTATTCTTACTAACTTGATCCTTTTGTTAGCCCCCTCCCTGCAAATTGACAATCAAATTCCAAGCTTTAGCCTGTTAACTAGAAATTTAAAATGTGCACCAATTAGAGGTTTTGTAAACAAGTCAACCACTTGATCAATAGATGCAACATGATGCGTAGTCTGTGGACAACTCCGTAGTAATGATTTTTCTTGTATAAAACAATAATCGATTTCAATATGCTTAGCCAAAGCAATGACAAAAATATTGTCAAACCAAATGACAAGGGATGTAGTAAAGTTCAAGATTAGGAAAAGAAATGTGACCACGCGATAAAGAAGATTTGAGAGTAGAAGGGGAAGCATAAGGCTTACGCTTTTCCATTGTTGCTTTAGAGATAATAGAAGCAACACTCTTGGTTTGAGATAAAAAGAGATCTTAAATAGATTGTGACCTCAATTCCCAAAAAACAGTGAAGATCTCCGTGATTCTTCATTGCAAAGACTAGATTGAGGTTGGAAATGATTTGAAAGGCATATGTGGAGAATGTCCATAGAGAAAAACAAGAGTAATATGTTGATATGTCTTGAGAATGAATAAATAAATATTAGAGATACTATTTTGAAAGTGTTCTTGTTGCAAGAAAGAGCTAAACATGGCATACCAAACTCTGAAGCTTGTTTCAGCCCATAGAGCGAATTCTAAAGTTTGCAGACATAAACAGGAAAGTTTGGATCCAAAAAACCTTGAGTTGTCTCATAAACAGCTCTTCTTTGAGGAAGCGATGTACAAAAGCATTGGAGGCATCAAATTATTTGATCGAATACGACGTTCTTGATTATTTTTGCTTTGGGTAGGAACAGGGGTGCTCTTGAAGCAGATTATTTTTTAGGGATTTTGATTTGTGCTTTTGGGATATTGAGTTGAAAAGGGATGTACAATTCTGGGAGTGTTATTAGAAAGAGAATAATGGGAAACCGTTTTCAACTGAATAGGTGAGCACACTTAGAGCCATAGCTCGGTATTCAGCCTCAGCACTAGACCTGGATACCACAGTCTGTTTCTTGCTCTTCCAGGAAACCAAGTTTCCACCAACAAACATAGAGTAACCAGATGTGGATCTCCTGTCAAAAGTGCTGCCAGTCCAATCAACGTTAAAGTACCTTTCCATGCTCATATGGCCATGATCAGAAATCTGGATGCCCTTCCCCGGGTTTTTGTGCAAATACCGAATAATGCGTAACACCGCTTGCCAATGAAGAACACGGGAATCAGACAAAAACTGACTTACTACATTCATTGGATAAGCAATATTTGGACGAGTCATCGTAGTAAGATAATTCAGTTTACCCACTGTATGGCAATACTAGTCAGGATCAGAAAGAGGCACTCCTTTCAGTTCTAATTTGACATTAGTCTCCATTGGTGAATTCACTCCTTTAGCATTTATATAGCTTGCACGCTTCAAAATGTCAAGAACATACTTCTGCTGAGAAATGAACACATCTTTCTTGTTCCTGGTTACTTCAATGCCTAGGAAATATTGAAGCTCACCAAGATCTTTTGTCTGAAATTTCGTGCCTAAGAATGATTTAAGCTAAGTAATCCCACCACTGTCACTACCAGTAATAACAATATCATCCACATAGACGACGAGTAATATGCAACCCGCTGAGGAATTAACACACCTTTCTTGTTCCTGGTTACTTCAATGCCCAGAAGATATTGAAGTTCATATGGCCTGCACGCTCCAAAATGTCAAGAATATACTTCCGCTGAGAAATGAACACACCTTTCTTGTTCCTGGTTACTTTAATGCCCAGGAAATATTAAAGTTTACTAAGATCTTTTGTCTGAAACTTTGTGCCCAGGAATGATTTAAGCTCAGCAATCCTTCCACTGTCACTATCAGTAATAACAATATCATCCACATAGACGATGAGTAATATGCATCCCGCTGAAGTATGACGAAAGAATACTGTATGATCCTTTGCCGATTGTTGAAGGCCAAACACCTGTACAACGAAACTGAAATGGCCAAACCAGGCCCGGGGAGACTGCTTCAGACCATATAAGGAGCGCTTTAAGCGACATACCTGATGAGGGGACCCCCCATGAGCAACAAAGCTGGGTGGTTGCTCCATATAAACCTCTTCCTCCAAATCACCACGAAGGAAGGCATTTTTCACATCGAGTTGATATAAGGGCTACTGGTGGGATGCAGCTAGCGATAAGAACAGACGAACGGAGGCCATCTTCGCAACAGGTGAAAAGGTATCAAAGTAGTCAAGGCCATAGGTCTGAGCATAGCCCTTGGCCACTAAACTAGCCTTCAAACGCTCAAAAGTGCTATCAGAATGAAGTTTGACTGCATAGACCTACTTACAGCCAATCACAGTCTTCCCAGGAGGAAGACTTATCAGGTCCCACGTAATATTAGCCTGAAGAGTATTCATTTCCTCAATTATAGCCTTACGCCAACCTGGATGAGAAAGAGCATCTACAACAGAGTAAGGTAAAGTATGCTGATCAAGGGTAGTAATACCCTGCTGGACAGTAGCAGGTAAATCACGATAGGATATAGTGTATAAGGAATGATCTCTACAACTACGATAAGATTTGCGTAAAATAATAAGAGGATCACTTACCTGATCAGAGGGTGGATCCGGCTGAGGAGATACTAACTCGAGTAGAGGAGAGGTGGTGGAGCCTGGTGATACTGAGGAGTCGGAGAATGATGAAAGATCAGGTATCTCTGAGGCAGCAGGTGGAGACTCCGCGGGAATATCAACCGGAGGACTAGTAACAGGAGAAGATGCCACTGGTAAGTCAGGAGAGGACGAATACAGTAGATTCAACAGAATCTGATCTAAACCATTATCAACACAGGAGACAGATGGAGTGGCCGAGCCATAGAACGGAGTAGATTCAACAAATACCACATTTCGGGAAACAATAAATCGTTGCAAGTCAGGACTATAATACCGATATCATTTCTGGGTTTTAGGATATCCCATAAAGGCACACTTTAGTGCGCGAGCATCCAACTTTGTCATATTTGGTCTGATATTTCTCACATATCAAACACACCCAAATATTTTGAGTGGTAATGAAAAAAGAATCTGCTGAGGAAGTAAAACTGATAAGGGTGTAGCACCATGTAGGATAGAAGAGGGCAATCTATTAATAAGATAACATGCAGTCATCACAGTTTCACCCCAGAATACTTTGGGAAGCTGCATCTGAAACATTAAGGCCCGTGCAGTTTTCAGGAGATGTATATTCTTTCTCTCAGCCACCCCATTCTGCTGAGGTGTGTCAGGGTATGATGTCTGGTGAATAATCTCATGTGTATATAGGTATGAACCCATCAAGCCACCAATATACTCACCTTCATTATCACTACGGAGAATTTTTATAGTTGTGCCAAATTGAGTGTGAACTTCATTATAAAAGGCAATAAATATAGTAAGTAATTCTGACTTCTTTTTCATAAGATAAAGATAAGTAATGTAAGAATAGTCATAAACAAAAATCACAAAATACTGAAAACCAAAAAAAGATGTGACAGGACATGGACCCCAGATATTTGAGTGACCTAACGAGAAAGAACTCATGGTTCTATTATTCTGTCTAGACACATATGGCACATGCAAGTACTTAGCAAATCTACACGACTCACATTCTAATTGTGTAACCTGACTTAAACTGGGATTAGTCTCTTTAAACTTGATAAGGAGGGATGACCCAACCGACAATGTATATCTAATATCTAAGACGATCGCCCGGAGCACGCAACATCCAAAGTCTCATCCAGCACATGTAGGCCACCTACTGCCCGTCTTCTACTGATAGTATTTCTCGAAACTAGATCCTGAAAAACACAATGATCAGGAAAGAAAGTGACTGAGCAGTTCAGATCTCTGGTAATATGACTCACAGATAGTAAGTTAAACGGATTAGCAGGAGTATGTAAGACATCAAAGAGTGTAATGGATGGAGATAGAGTAGCTACTCTTTGTTTTTTCACCTCCAAAGTTCCTCCATTGGCAACAATCACCCCACTGTGTGTAGAGGTCGACTGATAAGATGAAAAAGTACTTGTGGAGTGGGTCATATGGGCAGAAGCACCCGAATCTATCACCCATGATCTGGGGGTGGCCACACATGCAGCTGGATTACTTGCAACCGTGGCGGATGGAGTATCGACTGTATTCTCAATCCACATTTGAATGAATTGATCATATTCTTCTTGCATTATATCTATAGTGCGCTTCTCAACAGAAGGAGGAGGAGCATCATACTCGGCCACAGCATTGGCCACAGAGGATGTAGGATGCCCATGTAGCTTCTAACACGAGCTTTGTAAGTTTCCCTGCTCTCCACAATAGTAGCAGGACCTGGTGTCACGTCCACCTCGACCGGTCCCCTGTCCTCCGTCACGGAAAGAGGGAGAACAGGTTCTGTCAGCGTGCGAAGAAGGGAACAGTCTCCGGAACAGTCACCGGTTGCCGGAACAGTCGCTGGAAAAGCGACAGAAGGTGCTGTGAGTGCTGAGCAAGGATAGTTGACGCTTGAGGAAGGCTTTCGGTGCTGACAAGTGGCTGTTGGCACTTGAAGAAGGCTGAGTAAGAACTCTCGGCGCTAGAAAGTGGCTGTCGACGCTTGAGGAAGGCTGAGCAAGGGTTGTCGGCGCTAGAAAGGGAGAGAAAAGGGCCTGTTGGCGCTGGAAAGTGGTTGTCGGCGCTTGAGGAAGGCTGAACAAGGGTTGTTGGCGCTAGAAAGGGAGAGAAAAGGGCCTGTCGGCACTGGTTTTGAGGGTTAGGGTTAGATCAGCAGTGGGTAATCGCTGATAGGGTGGCTGTCGACCTGGTTTGATGGTAGTTGGCACTGGTTTAGGGTTTCGTGGCTAGTGGCTAGTGGCTGTGGCTGTGGCTGTAGGAGGGTGAGGGTTTCGTGGCTGGTGGCTGGTGGCTAGTGGCTGGTGGTTGGTGGCTGTGGTTTAGGGTTAGGATTTGATGTAATCACTGGTTTGATGCTGGTGGCTGGTGGCTGGAGGAGGGAGGCTAGGGTTAGGGTTTCGTGGAGGCTAGGGTTTTACGGTGGCTCTAATACCATGTTAAGAATAATAGAAAGCCGTACCCAAAAGAATAGGCGAGTACTCTTATTTATAATAAAATTAGTCCACATCATTACATCCCTACACCCACACACACAGAATAAGACTTATAATAATAAGGATACTACTACGATACATATATATCTAGCACATTGATGCCACATATGTGCCTAGCAGGACATCCGAATATTATTTGAGCCTACTTGATTAAGTTGTTGATGAGATTTGAGAAACGTATGTGGTACAAGTTGTGACGGATAACGAAGCCGCTTTGAAGCTTGTAGGGAAAAAACTTATGGAGAAGAGGCCGTATCTGTGTTGGACAGTTTGTGCAGCTCATTGCATTGATCTCATATTGGAGGATATTGGCAAGAAAAATAGTGTGGCAAAAGTATTAGATGAAGCCAAAGAAATCACCAGCTTCATCTACCAAGACAATTGGCTGGTGAATTTAATGAAGAAATTTACCAATGATAGGGAATTGCTACGCCCTGCCATTACGCGCTTTGCTACAAATTTCATTACATTAGAAAGCTTTGTTAGACACAAGGGTGGTTTGTAAGAGATGTTCCATTCTAATGAGTGGAGAAATTCTAAATGGGGCAGGGACAGACATGGAAATGGATATGAAATGCAAAAAAAGGTGATGGATAGGGACTTCTGGATTAAAGCCAATGAAATTTTGAAAGTGCCAGAGCCCCTTGTTAAGGTACTTTGACTGTAGATGGTGATGAGAAACCTACCATGGGTTTTATTTATGAAGTTATGGATAGGGCGAAACTTGTCATTCAAAAGGATTGTCGGTACTACAAGAATTATTGGAAAATAATTGATAAAAGATGGAATTTTCAACTACATCACGACTTGTATGCAGCTGGTGAGTTAATTTCAATATTTACAAGGATTGTGAGACCCTGACCCGTTTTAATTTTTTGTGACGTTTCGGCGTGTCGTTTCTTGTTTTCATATAACATGTTTATAAGTGTTTTTATGCATGTTCGGGCTTAGAAATGCATGTTGGGTTGGATCCTGGGGCCGTTGGGCATTGTGGTGCGAAGTTAAAAAAAAAAGAAGATATTTTCATGAGCCCTATAAATATATAGCCTTAGATATTTTCATTAGATATTTTCTCTCTCAAACTCTTGAAACCCTCGAAATCTCTGTCTTCTCTCTAGCTTTCGGGGGGCCCGAGGCTTGGTTTTTAGCAATCGAACAGCGGATTCTTGCAGACGAGCTACATTTGAGGCGGTTTGAGTAGGGTTCGAGGCCGGCTATCAGGGAGCGAGTTGCAGGATTGAGGCTGTGTTTTTACAGAGCTGGTGGAGTCGGCAGCAATGATTGAGAACACTTTGAGCGAGACTCGAGGTTCCAGGGAGGTTAGGGCATCGCAGGATGGGACAGAGGCACAGTTAGGTGGGCGCTCCAGCAAGAGGCAAAGGTCATTTGGCTCTAGTTTTCATCCATTTGGATTACCATAACAGTTTTCTGCACCAGCACCATCGGCGGCTTTGTCTGGGAGGCCAGAGTAGAGGGAGTTGATCTGTTATCAGTGCAGGCAGCCTAAGTATCGTGTGTCAGATTGCCCACAGTCAAGACAGTCCCAGAGTTCAATGCCAGTTAAGTCACAGCGGAGGGAGCCGCCAGTTTGTTTTGGGGTGTGGCCAGCCAGGGCATATTCATAGGAACTGCCCCCAGGGAGGCAGTGTACCGAGCATGGCAGGTGCACCAGTCGTTTCGCCCATGCAGGACTGACAAGTTTATCTGCAGCAACAGCCAGCAGTGCAGACTTCCAGGGTGATAGATCGGGGTAGTCCAGTCAGTACGACAACCGACAATCCCAGGGTATGGTGGACAGACCAGAATGACACAAGGCAGAGTGTATGCCCTTGTAGATCCCAGTTCTTCCAAGGCACCGGTTGTGCCTGATGATGCAGTTATTTCTCCAGTGAGCAGAGGTACCTTCTTAGAGTGCAGACTTTGGGCCAGTGTTCTTACCAATAGAGGACCATTGTGTTTCTTCATTTCATCTATTGTGGAGTGGGAGATGGACTTCATGGGTTATGTGTTGGGTGTAGAGACATCGGTAGGTGAGGATGTGATGGTGGGACGAGTTGGTAGATCTTGTGTCTTGAGGAAGATGGCCGTTGTTTAGAGTACATGACAACGTTTGACTATATCCTGGGAATGGTTTGGCTGACCACCTCTCGTGCCGTGTTGATTGCGATCGACGGGGTTGCTTTCTTTGACCTTGTGTCGAATTTTGGGGACGAAATTCCTTTAAGGGGGGTAGAGTTGTGAGATCCTGACCTGTTTTAATTTTTTTGTGACGTTTCGGCGTGTTGTTTCTTATTTTCATATAGCATGTTTATAAGTGTTTTTATGCATGTTCGGGCTTATAAATGCATGTTGGGTTGGATTCTGGGACCGTTGGGCGTTGTGGTGCGAAATTAAAAAAAAAAGATATTTTCATGAGTCTTATAAATATCTAGCCTTAAATATTTTCATTAGATATTTTTTCTCTTAAAATCTTGAAACCCTCGAAACCTCTGCCTTCTCTCTATCTTTCGGGGGGCTTGAGGCTTGGTTTTTGGCGATTGAACAACGAATCCTTGCTATCTACACCGAAGACTTCGTGTTCATCTGGACGGAATCTCGTTTCGACGAGATTCGTTTTTCGAGGCGTCGAGTTTTTGAATCAACGAGGTAGGATCCTAGACTCTCATGTCTTAAAGGGGTGCTACGTGAAATCCTGTGTTTTTACCGTTTAAAAATGCATGAAAAGTTGGTTTATGTTTCAAAATGTTTGGTTTTGTTTCTAAATCGTTTTTTGTCGCTTTCGATTGGATGAAATGGGTTTTTGGGGTGTTCTTTTTGGTGTTTCTTCATAGTTTTGGGCTTGTGTATATCCGAGGGTGTTAAAAGGGAGTTTGGTTACTTCGATTTTGGGGTTGGAAAGTTGTTTCCGTAGCTAGGGTTACGTTCCCGCCGTGGTCCAGCCGACTGGACTGGGTGATCCAGTCGACTGGGTCGACAGTGTAGCTTTCAATCTTCTGACTCTCCTCCAGTAGCTTTTCAGTCGACTGAATTGTGGGGTTTAGTCAACTGAACTCTTGAAGAGGGGAGTTTTTCTTTCTTTTTTTTTGGCTGGTCGTAGTGGGGCCTTGGGGGTTTGTTTTTGGTTTGTTGTCGTTTTCGGGGAAAGACGTGGCTTTGTTAAACGTGGTGCTTATACATCATTGTGGGCGTGACGTGTTTGGGTCCGTGGTTTTTTTTCAAAAAAGCGAGTTTTGGGAAAAGAAAATGTTTTGTGAAAACGTTTGTGAAAATCGAGTTTTTGGAGGTTTGGAGCTAACCTTCGGGGTTGGGTTTCATTTCATAGACGGTTGGTCTCTAGGGTTTGTGGATGACGAGTTATGTGGCATGTGATGTCATTATGTGAAACGTAGTGTTTGCACGTGGTTTTATGCTTTAAAACTCTGGTTTTACTCATGCATGTTGAAGGACGGATATGTGGTCCTTGTGTACATAAAGCTCTGGTTTTATTTATGTGTGTGTGTGGCTAACGATGGATGGAAATGCGGTCCGGTAAACGTTAACTTTGGTTAACAATGGACGGAAATGTGGTCCTAAGGTTGCATGTGTTGCGTTGTGTAGGTTGCAGGTGTTGCGTTGTGTAGATTGCAAGTGTTGTATGTGCGGCGTGTGTTTCATCGTGCATTTTTATAGAACTATTTATGGTGCTCGGGAGAGTCGATACATATATGTGTTGCATGTGGGGCTCGCGAGAGTCGATGTTTGCATGTGAAGTATTGTAGCACATCTGTATTATATTATATCAAATTGTGTTGAGGCTCGTGTGAGTCGAAATATCTATATCTTTTCACATCACCATGTTTAGCTTTTACTTTATGTTTGTCTAGTTTCTGCTAAGTTTTGGCTTACGGTATGGGATTTAAAAATGTTTTTCAGGTGCATAAGATCACGCAGGCTGATTCGGAGGAGTCAGTTGGGGTGGAAGACCTGTAGTCTTCTTTTTATCTCTTTTTTGACCATGTAATGTTTTACATGTTTTTGGTGTTGGAATCATGCATTGTAAGCTCGGTGGCGATTATATTTAATGCATGTTTGTCCTTTATCCTGAGAGTGAAGCATCGGGTTGGGTGTTGTTTATGAGTGTTTCAAGTAGCTCGGAGTTGGGGCGTGACATGGATCTAGCACTATTCATTAATCTTCATGTTCTGACACTCCCGCACAAAATGGTAGAGCTGAAAGAAAATATTGACACATTCTCGACACGGCTCTCTCCCTTTTTCATTCCTCATTTGTCCCTGCCACTTTTTGGGGAGAAGCAGTTCTTACTGCAATTTATCTTCTTAATCGCATGCCTACACTTCTTCCATCTGGGATTTCTTCTTATGAAAAATTGATAGGTCACACTCCTAATTACTCTCTGCTATGTGTTTTTGGTTGTGTTTGTTTTATCCTTCTTCCTAAAAGAGAGTGCAATAAACTTAGTGCTTGTTCCGCTCTTTATGTCTTCTTGGGTTATAATATTCAACAAAAAGGATATCGGTGTTTTGATCCTGTATTTATGCGCCTTTACGTCTCTCGTCATGTTGTGTTTTTTGAGCCTCTCTCATATTTTACTCTACCATCCAAATATACTCCTCTTCCCAAAGTGGATGTAATTATTATTGATCCTTTCCCGAATGACGTGCCTTCTGACGAGTTTACTCGTATTCTTGACGTTTTTGAACTTTCTACTCAGTCTCATCCTTCTGTTGTTTCGTCTTCCCCATTAATCTATTCTTGTAGGCTGCCTCCCCCTTCTCAACATATATCCACTAGTTCTGACACAGGTCCCCCTGTCTCTGTGGATCCTGATCCCCATGCAATGTGCTATCGTTTACGTGCTCGTACTTCGCTGGTGAGACTTGATTTTTTTAATATATGCTTTTTGCCCTTTTTTCGTGCTTTTTTATATGCTATTCATGCTTACTTTGAGCCTTAGTCCTATAAAGAAGTTTGTACTGATCCAAACTGGATCAATACCATGCACAAATAATTAATTGCTCTTTAGAAGACTCGCACTTGGGATCTGGTTTCACTGCTTGCCGGTAAAAACCTTATTGGATGTAAGTGGATTTACAAAGTTAAAACTCATTCTGATGGTTCTCTGGAGCGTTATAAGGCCAGTTTAGTTGCTAAGGGATTTTCTCAGGAGTATAGAATTGATTATGAGGAAACTTTTGCACCTATGGTTAAGATGACTACAATTCGTACTTTGATTTTAGTTGCTTCCATTAGTCAATGGCCTCTTTTCCAGCTAGATGTCAAGAATACATTTCTTAATGGGCATCTTAACGAGGAAGTTTATATGCGTCCTCCTTTGGGCCTCTCTCATCCTCTTGGTATTGTTTGTCGTTTTCAGCGTCCCCTTTATAGTTTGAAACAATCTCCTCATGCTTGGTATAAGTATTTCTAGTTTACTGTTACTCAGATTGGTTTCACTCATAATCCTCATGAGTCTACACTTTTTCTCCGCCACACTCCTACTGGGTTGGCTATTTTGTTATTATATGTGGATGACATGATCATCACTGGTTTTGATTCTGCTGCCCTCTCTGAAGTGAAACAGTATTTGTTTCGTGCATTTGAGATGAAAGATTTGGATCCTTTACACTACTTTCTTGGTATAGAGGTTGCTTCTTCCCCCACAGGTTATCACTTGTCTCAATCAAAATATGGAATTGAGGTGATCCACCGTGCTCGAATCACTGATGATAATGTTGTGGATACTCCAATTGAGTTGCATGCTAAGTTCTCTCCTTCTGATGGCGTTCTTCTTGAGGATCCCACTGTCTATCGAGAGCTGGTTGGATATTTGGTCTATCTTACTCTGACTTGTCCCGATATTGCGTATGCCATTCATGTAGTGAGTCAATTTATCTCTGCTCCTCGCTCCACTCATTGGGCAACTCTGTTTCGTATTCTGTGTTATGTTCGTGATACTATTTCTCGAAGCCTATTCTTGTCTTCGTCTTCATTATTGACTCTTCGGGCTTATGTTGATGCTAATTGTGTTAGCGATGTTTCTGACTGTAAGTTTACTACTGGCTTTTGTGTATTTCTTAGTGACTCTCATTTTTTGGAAAAGTAAAAAACTGTATGTCGTTACTCATTCTACTGCTGAAGCTAAATATTATGCCATGGCCCATACTACTGCTGAAATTGCTTGGCTTTGCTGGCTCCTCTCTGATTTGGGAGCCTCTCTCTCTTCTCTTACTTCTCTGTACTGTGATAATAAGAGTGCGATCCAGATAGCTCATAACTATGTCTTCCATGAATGTACAAAGCATATAGAGATTGATTGTCACTTTATTCGTCAACATCATCAGCTTGGTACTATTGATCTTTCCTTCATCTCCTCGTCACTGCAGCTTCTCGATTTTTTCACTAAGACACACTTCATCTTGTTTTCGGATTTTGCTTGACAAACTCTCATAGCTTTTCGAGCTCGCATCATGAGTTTGAGGAGGGTGTACTACAAGTGTATTTTCGCTTATTTTGTTATCTAAAGGATAGTTTAGTCTTTTAAGGCTAATTACGGTTTAAGTTGAGAATATGTTATTATTTTCTTGGAATATTTTCCTATTATTAGGATCTTGTTTCCTAATTTAGTATTATTATCATTATTTGGGTTTTTTATAGCTTTTATATATGATGTCTTCTTTCATTATTGTTTAAACCTTTGATTATTGTAATAATAGATCTATTTTGTTTTAAAAAAAGCATGAATAGACATCAAAAAAGCGCGATAGGAAGGTGAGAAACAAGTATGTGAGAAACTAAATCTTACCGGCATAGTACAAGTATGCAATGGGTAGTGGCGATAAGGAGGGTCGGGAGCCGTAGAAGTAGAGGGAGCAGGGTCAGGGCTAGTGGGTAAAGGCGTAGAAGGAGCAACCGGCCGGCGAGAGTAAACCAACAGTAGCAATGAAGTCTGAGAGGGATAGGATGTTGGGGGGACATTTTGAACATCAAAAGTAGAAGTAAACTTCTTAGAAGGCACATCGAGTGGGAAGGGATCAATATGAACCAAATTGTCTTTGGAGATAGGTCATACTTGGTAGGGAGATTAAAATAGGAGACGCTCAAGAAACACAACATAACAACAGACATAGAGACGTTTAGAATCAGGATTGTAATACCAATATCCTTTTTGCTGGAGGCCATACCGTACGAAGACAGAGAGCAGAGCAAGCACCAAGTTTGCTCTGCTCTTGTTGGGAAGAAGAAAAAAAAAGCCAAAAACTTTGCAACAATAAGTAATTAGGAGCATGACCAAATAGCTTCTTATAAGGGGAGATCCCAGAAAGGAGAGGAGCCGGCATACGGTTCAGAAGATACACTGCAGTAAGAACGGTTTTACCCCAGAAGATAGTTAGAACAAAGGAGGATAGAAGAAGAGATCTAGCTATGTCAAGAATATGTTGGTGTTTTTTCTTAGCTCAACTATTTTAGGTTGGAGTATCAGGACATGAAGTGCCAAAGGAAACTAAAAAATCAATAAATTCAGTTAGAAAGTACTCCCTACCCAAATCTGAACGAAGAATCTTTATAGTTATAGGAAATTGTGTGTGAACTATAGAGTAAAAAGATAAATACAAAAGAAATTTGATCTGTGAGATATGAGATACACCTAGCAGAACTGACTATAATCATTGATAAAAACATGCTCAACTGATCCGCCCATAATGGCAATGGGGGAAGAGGCTACACATCTGTATGGACAATAGAAAAATGAGAGGTAGAAATAGACGTACTTTTATTAGAAGGTAAAGCTGATATTTTTGTAAGTTTAGAACCACTGCACTCTGAAATATCAGTAATAGACACTTTACTTGAACTACCTGACTGAACCACAGTTTTAAAACGTTCACTAGACAAATATCCCAACCGAGAATACCAAAGATAAAAAAGGGAAAGAATGCTGATTTAAGGAACAAAAAGACAATGAAACTGAAGAAACCACTAGAATGTGCAAGCTCTCTAGAATATAAAAGTCACTAGCTTTATGTTCAATCCCAATTTGCTTCTTGGACATCCAATCCTAAACAACACAATTAGTTGAAGAAAAAAGGACATCAAAACCAGAATAAAAAAACTGACTGATAGAAAGTAAACTAACAGACAATTGTGGTATATACAAAAACTTTAGGAATAGGTAAAGAGGACAAGGTGGAGGGGATAACCGAGCAAATAGAAAAATATACATAGGAGAAGCATCTATAGTGGGGACAGTGATAAAGGAAGAAGTGGAAACACAATTAATAAGACTGGACAGATTTGATGTCATATGATGGGAATAACTAGAATCAAAGATCAAGTCGAGGGTGAAATACTTGAGAAGTAAGAATTATGCGAACCTAAATAAGTAGTTATAGAAGCATGTGATTGAGTCCCAAAAGATGTAAGTATAGCCTGAAATTAATGAAATTGGTCTATTAATGACTAGGATGGAGGGTAGGTAATGCCATTGGATACAGGTGTGCCAAGAGCAGCAGGAGAACGATACGACTAAACAAAGGTCTGCAAGGATGGATGAGAGGGTCGTCCTTTTGTGCTAGCTTAGGGCATGCAGTTTTCAAATGGCTATTTTGATGGCAGAAACTACACTCATTTATATGAACCCATGATTTTAGCTTCCCAGTGACCTGAATCAGATGAGGGGAGGGAGTAGGCAACAAAGGAGAACAAGAAATAACACCCATTGATGAGGGAGGGCTGACAAATAGTGACTAAGAGAGAATAGCCATCTGAGTAACCTTGAACCGTGTTTCTTCTGCAATAAGCTTACGAATAGCCTCATCAACAAAAGGCAACGAGGAATGATGAAGAATAGCACCACGAGGTGGCTCAAACTGATTACGAAGGGCCATTAGAAACTATAGCAGTCTTTGTTTTTCTTGATACTGAAAATAACTATTGAACAACCGTAGGTCGGAAGATTCTATAAGTGCCAATTGATCCCAATAATGTATCATCTCATTATAAAGTTCTTGAATCGATTTGTCATTCTGGTACCAATCGAATAGCCAGCAACTCAGATTGTTTAGCAAAATTAAATGCAAAGGTACATATTCTATAAATAATCCCACACATGCTTGGCGGTAGTATATTTTGAGAAGTTTATGTCGATACGTGGCTCCACAGAGTTGTGAAACCAAGTAAGTACATATGCATTCTCGATATCCCAAAATGCAATAGACGTGTCATACTCTTCAGCCTTCGAATCTGTAAGTCGAACGGTTGAGTCTGTTACAATTTGTGAACAGTAATACAAACGTCTTTCTTTTCATCTCTTTCCTGGCTGTGTTACAAATGTAATCGCTAGCTAACATAGATCCCACAATATTATTAGCCTGCTACTTCTAAATTTGCAGTTGTTTCATAGAATCTGAACTTTCTGTCAATACTTTAACTTTAAAACATTATTTTACCTACTTATATTATAAATGAACTTTTTTGTTCCGTCTTTCTTCATTCCAATAGATCCAATTTATCCTTCTTCATTCCAATAGATCCAATTTATTTTATTGTTCCTTCTTTTGCATTCAAGTTGCTGCTGTTTGTAACCATACTGAATGCTATTGAATGCAGGTGTCTCTACTCATTGGAAATCCAGTAATTCATCTTCATCCAATACCAATCTTAATTCAAAAAGGGTGTCCAAGTTGCTGAAGGATTATGCAAGGAAACTTGTTGATCTTGATTTGTTTACAAAATGTCATGAAGATTGGGTTCTGGAGCATTTACAAGGCACTACCAATGGGGGACGGTGTTTTGGGTCTCCCTTTATGATCGATGAATTGCGCACATTTGATTTTGCGTTAGAAGGGGTCTTGTTTCAGCAGCTATGCCGGATGCCTTGCTCACCTTATGATTCTGATGACTTGAAAGAAGATGAGTATCTGGCACTTGAAGATTTCCTGCATGCTATGGCTGATGGCTTGTGGCGTACGTTCTGGCACAGAAAAGGACCATTGCCATACTTTGTATCTTGCCCCCGTTATCCTGGATCCAAATTTTATACAGTGGAAAAAGCAATATCAAGGGGAAGGCTTGGTGTGCTTTGCGGTGCAGCTTTGATATCGAAAGCAAAGGGCAATCTACCAGTTCACTGGGGTGAAGTGGTTGAGTTGGCAATGTTCAGACCAGATATTATGAAAGGAAATCAGTTTGGATTTTCCTCTACCACTATTTGTGAAGCACTCTTCTATGGCGTTCATATACTTCTCTCCAGAAGTTTGAGCGATTACAATGCTGTTGGCAATAATTCTGTTTATCTTTTAGTTCTTGATTCCAAACTGGGTGGTGTCATCAAACTTGGGGGTGACCTTAGCAAACTTGAACTTAATTTGTCTAATCCATATCAGTCTATGGTTGAGTGGTTAAACTGTCACGCTGAAGTCAGCGTCTCACAAGTGGACAGTATATGGAACAAGCTAGGAAATGCAAATTGGGGAGACTTGGGAACCCTTCAACTACTTTTGGCAACTTTTTACTCCTTTGTCCACTGGAATGGGCCGCCAAGAAAGTCAATTGCCTCCCTTGCGTCAAATCACAGCCTTCGTCTTCAGAAGCGTTGGATGGAGTGCCGTCTTTTTGAGCAAGAAAATGCTCTAGTCCCCTTCCAACAGGCTGGCAACGAACACGGAGAAATCATCGAATATGACGACAATAATGACACATGTCTGAGCAAGCAAGCAACACATATAAAACTTAAGCAAGATGAGATACTGCTATTAGAAGATCAGCAACATGGGCAGAAAAGTTTTCAAATACGGGAGTCTCTGGGAAGAGGAATCCGCTGTTCTTACACCGCTGTTGATTTAGAGTACCCAAATGAGCTTCTGACTCTATACGTGGGTGCTCACCCATCAAGACTAGAGCCATCTTGGGAGGATATGAGTCTGTGGTATCATGTGCAAAGGCAGACAAAAGTATTAAATATTTTGAAGCAGCAGGACATTTCCAGCAAGTATTTACCAGAAATGATTGCCTCAGGCCGAATTTTGCATGCCGGTCCCTGTAATAAACAGACCTCAGGGGGCTGCTGCGATCATCCTTCATGTGGGACCCCAATTCTCGTTACTTATCCAGTTGGGGAGCCACTTTCATCCATAGTAGCTCGAGATGGTCCCTTTTCATCCGAGGAGGCGCTCCGTTGCTGCCGAGACTGCCTAGCAGCTCTGAGAAATGCAAAAAAGGCCAGTGTCCAGCATGGTGATATCTGCCCCGAAAACATAATACGTGTTGTTAACATTCGAGGTGCAGGCAGTTTCTTATATATTCCAATCTCATGGGGACGTGCAGTTTTAGAAGACAAGGAAAGCCCAGCTCTAAATTTGCAGTTCTCGTCAGCTCATGCGCTTCAGCATGGAAAGCTCTGTCCTTCATCAGATGCCGAGAGCCTTGTTTACCTCATTTATTTTCTTTGTGGGGGTGCCATGCAGCAGCTGGATTCTATTGAGTTTGCAATGCAATGGAAGCAGAGATGCTGGGCAAAGCGCCTGATTCAGCAGTGGCTCGGGGAGGTTTCCACTGTGTTAAAGGCATTTGCGGATTATGTAGACAGCCTTTGCGGAACCCCATACCCTGTTGATTATGATATTTGGCTGAAAAGACTGAATAGAGCTGTGGATGGCTCAGCAGATAAGGGAAAATTAAATGAAGTATTGAGAGTAAAGGATGTTGGAGAGTCTTCAGGAACCTCTATAGGTGGGAATTCCTTTGTAGGTTGAAACGAAAAGGAGCTCAGCATTTTTTGCCCCTTGTTGGGGTTAAGTTTTGACTTTTTTTTGGTTTTTTTTTTTGGGGGGGGGGGGGGGGGGGGGGGGGGGGGTGTTGGGGGTGTTCATCACTTGTTGAATCGATTATTCGTGTAAAAATGAGACTGACCGGTTATCGGTAGGTGCATGATCGAATTACATTTGTCAAACTATTTTTTAAAAATTATACTTGTCATTGATTTTTAGACAAATGTAACCTAATCATGCAACTATGATGCCTGATCAATCTAATTTTTGGCCTGAATAAATTATTCAGCGAGGTCTACAAGTGAACATTTCAGCTCATAAAAACGTATCTGAAATCTGTTCCCCCCAAAAAGCACAACAGTGCCTTGAGGTACAACATTCACCCCGATTCCCTCGTACTAGTCGAAACACTCACTCTACTAATTGATGGTGTATCTTGAGTATTTGAACTCTAATTTCTGATCCTTGTCTCATTATTTTTCCAATTTGTTACAATGCATTGTTTTATAATAGTTTTTTTAGAATACAAAGAAGACACAAAATTGGTTTTTTGTTTTCTGGAATGTGATAGGAATTTTAAAAGGGATTTGATAATAATATTATCAAATAATACAGGGGAAATGATATTCCGATTCCATTTCTTTATAAATGCACTCCCACATTTATAGTTTACTGTGAATTGAAAAGCCGCAAGGTGTATAAATTTCAAAGCAAAGAATTCCATGAATTCAAATAATAGATGCTGTAAAAGTATATTGCTAAATGTGAGGATAAGCGATTGCTGATCTACTACATTTGAAAATGTCTCAAGGTTTTTTTCAAACCAAAGTCCAAATAGATAATTTTGGAATTACCTAGGGCTAACTCTTACTGTCATTCTCCGGAAAAACTGGAGGAGTAAAATTTTGAAAAGTTTTGATAATATTGACGAAAATGCTCTAGGAAAGTTGGGGATTATTAGATTTTATGCTTCTGAAAATCAAAGGCTTTTAGATCCACTATAGCTAAAATGTTACGAACTGGACTATGCTATTCCAGTGGTTTTTTCGTTCTACATAGAAACTCAAGCTTAATATAGGTGCAAAGCACTGGACCAGTAGGCTTTGGAGGTATTTATAGAGTGTAAGAAGATGAGTGCTTGGTTATTATGGATGGGCTCACTTCCTCTCGAGATCTCAAAAGTCTCATGAAAAGACTATTTTATGTGTACTGGGTGGGTTTACAAAGATGAGCCGAATCGTTTATCTCAGAGGACATGCTTAAATAGACCATTTATACAAAAAGTCTGTTTGACCGGATATTGATAGATATATAAACAAATGATATTTTATAAAAACGTTAGCACTTTCGATAATGAATTAATATAGGGAGGGAATACCATATTTCAAGATATTTCTATTTATGTCAGACGTGGGTTTGTATAAAGTATCATGATGTGTTTGAATAATGAATTTGTGTTGAGAGTTACCAGGAGAGAAAAAAAACAAAGAAATATATTTAATTTATTTTCTGCTTCTAGTACCAAATCCACATACGCCTCATGGATCTGCTTCTTCTTCAAAGACATTCAACCGAAGCACATTGAGGGTGACAAGGTAGAGTTCTTCGGTGAAGGTTTTAGGCATAAAGTTTTCTTTCCTGCCTTCATAGCCCTATTCCTTTCTATCTTTGTCATCTTTGGGGCTCCTGCGGACACTATCAGCCTTTTAGTTTTCCCCTTGGCCATTCAGTTAGCTGGGGGTGAGGAGGTTCTTCCTACTCCATTGTTTTTGGGTATCTTATACCACCGCTTTGACCTTGTGAGCCTAGAGATGGAGCGCTCCGTGGGTCGTTATGACATCGCAACCTTCGTTGTTGCTACCTTTTTACAGGCGGTTTTATATGAGCGCTTTCCAGACTTTGCACCTCCAGCCGACATTCTTCCCAATTTGAAGTGGATCTAGGTTGCTAGCCCTGATGGTCGGGTTATAACGCAAAAAGTTGATTTCTCAAGCCCTTTGATACTCAGATGGGATGATTTGAGCACTGCTAAGAGCATCACGAATTTTCTGTTCAACTCGGGCAACTTCATTGCTCGTCCCTATTCTACTTTGTGGCGTGGAGTGATCGCGCCCAACATTTTCTTTGATCCTCCTCAAATTCTTCAGTTGGAGGTGGCTACGTCTGTTCAGGGTATTTTGCTGACCGTCATCTCGATGCTATTCCTCGATTATTTACCCTACCTCACGGAAGATGGTACGGGCTCGACTTTCTATTGCCCAGATCGGGTATCTCATCAGTTCGACTTCGACTAAGGGATATCCTCTCGTCCTTTCAAAGCTAGCTCCTTCTCCAGCAGTCTTGATCCATTCATGAGGGGGACTTTAGACTTGCCATTGGTCATCCACGAACTCAAGTTACCCTTTTGGGGACGTGTTAGGCGTGCCACTCTTGCTCATGTAGCTTATTGGAGGAATAATTTGGATTCATTTGTTTGTTTCCTAGGTACACCCCCCACAGTAGCCATTGCCATACCTTTGCTCATGGCAATGACCTCGTGTTGTATCCCTATCAAAAGGGGATTGAGGGGGACACGTAGTTGCTATGTAGTTTTAGCTGTAGGGGATGACCTTACCCCTCCTACAGGTGTTATTGCAGCTCAGCCACTGCGCATTTTTTAAGGAAGGGTAACCGGGTCGATGGCACATGTGGCTAAGCATACTGTGATTGTTGCAGCAGACATTATTGGCAAAGCTTCATAGTTCCCACCAATGAACCGGCCGTTCCTTTTGAATTTAGTCCCCCTCTAAAGCGACTCCGCCAAGTGAGTCTCTCTCTTTTTTTGATCTTATTATTATTTTTTTTGAAGTACTGATCATATCATCACTCTTTCTTCCCGTGTTTTGTACGAAGGAATGATTAGGCCTTCTCAGCTCCCACCTTTTTCATTTGACTCACTAGGCCAAAGTAGTGAATCAGAAGATGAAGTTCCCATCGCTCAACTTACTTGAAGAAGAATAAATGTCGTTACGTTAGTTGAAGTGGTCGTGCTAGAGTCTGGTTCAGTTGATGCTCCTGGTAGTGATAGTCACCTAAGACCTTCGTAACCTAATCATGAAGATGCACCCCCTCTCCATGTTTCAGGATTTGACACTTCAGTGGATGAGGCTGTTGAAAGGATGGGCGTACAACTCGGAATCGACGCTGAAGTCAAACATGCTGCTCGCATATCTGTACCTGTTCCACTGGACTCGCTCCTTCATCTTTGGGTTTCTGAGGATGATGAATCCCACATTGGGGGAGAATCTTCAAGGCACTCGGGTATAGAGGTGCTCAACCTGGATGAGAGAGAGCCCAATCTTGTAGTCGTGGACTCTAGCCAAGACGTACAGGCGGTTGTTGACACCATTATGTTGCCTGTGCAGGATCCCATGGAGGATCCTTCTACGCAGGAAGGAGAACCCAATCTTTTTCTCGGTTGTAGGGTTAATCCTGGGGATTTGTTAGTGCTGGAAGCCATTCAGGCCAATTATCCAACGATTTTCACCCATTTTTGCCTAAGGGGTCCTGTGTTGCTGAGAGAAAACTTGCGTGCTCCTTGCTCTTTAGTTCGGTAAGTATCTAAATACAGCGTTAGAGAATTAGACCGAGTCATAGTAGAGGTTTCATTGCTTGGCATTGGTTATCTGGAGAATGCAAAACTAGACCTCTCCTAGCTGCGTACCAGGTTAGGGGCTGCTCAAGATTTATTGGCGCGTTCAGAATCTCTGGCTTGAATTCGAGAGAGGGAGATTACTGTTGACCTAAATGCTCATTGTATTTCAGACCTAAAGGCTACCCTATTAGCAACAGAGGAAGAGCTTACACACGCTCGAAGGGAGCTGGACGCAGAGCTTGCTCAAGTGCCTCCTCCTGATTTGAGTGAATCTGTGGTGCTAAACTTAGATGATAGGGTCATACAAAGCCTTGTGTAAACCCTTGTTATAAGAATCTTCTTATTGAATACTTTTTTTTGGTGAAAGAAAAAGAATAGACTTTATTACTTTATCCACTACATCGCTTTATGCATATATATGTTTTAATAAACTTAACATTGATAGGTCCGGTTCTAAAAGCATCACTAACTCTAATTAACTTGTAATAACCACTGGTAATGTATTGCGTTACTTTGAACGGCCCTTCCCACTTAGGGGAGAACTTTGGTATTGGTATCCCCCTCATGACCGGATCGATCAATTTCCAGGCTAAATCTCCTTATCTAAACTCTTCCTTCTGTACCTTTTTATTGTATGCCCTTGCTCTTACCTGTTGCGTCTTCTCTAGTTTGTCCTTAGCCTTTTCACTTCTTTCTTCGATTGCTTCCAAATCTGCCAGTCGATGATGTGGATTCCATCCTATGGATAAGGCCATTCTGGTTGAAGGTACCAGTAACTCGACTGGCAGCACTGCCTCCAACCTATAGACTAATGAGTAAGCCAGGGCTGAAGTGGACGGTCTTTGGACAGTTCGGTAGGCCCATAGTACTACTGGGAGGTGATCTGGCCATGCTTTTCCATTCACTTCCATCATCTTACTTAATATCCTGATCATAGTCTTGTTTGTTGCTTCGACCTGTCCGTTTCCCTTAGGATAGTAAGGTGACAACTTGTGATGTTTGATCTGGTAAGAATCGAGCAACTGCTGGACCTGCTTGTTGACGAAAGGCGTACTATCTGCTACTGCTCTCTTCATTGGTATTGCTTCAACTCACTTGATAAACACTTCTGTGGCTGCAAGAATCCACTGATTGCCCCCTCACCTGAGGGTGTATTGGTCCAATGAGATCTATGGTCCATGTGTGAAAAGGCCATGGAGTCCTCAAACTGTGTAGGTCTACTACTGAGGCATGTATTATATCTCTGTGCTTCTGACAAGCTTGACACTTTCTAACATATCTCTTTGCATCTTCTTCCATAGTGGGCTAGTAGTACCCTAGGTGAAGTAGTTGCTTGTTTAGTCGTGTTCCTCCTTGATGTTCCCCTTGATAAGTTGCTCTCAATAGCTCATCTGTCTCTTCGTACACCACGCACCGTAGTGGGTCGCCTTTCACACTTCTTCAAAATAGTTGGTTCTACTCAATGAAGTATCTCGTTGATTCCTTCTTGGCCCGAGCTGCTGTCGTTGGGTCTAGTGGGAGTACCCCTCCTTGCAAGTAACCTAAATACGAAGTTCTCTAGTCGGTCATGACTTTATTAAGCGAGCATTCATGTCCGATGGTTGCTTCCTGACAACGCACATACTCTCCTTGCAGTCGTGCAGCATCCCTTGACATTTTTGTCTAGTAATACCCTTGCCTCTGAACTATCTTGTATAGACTCACATTAGCTTCCCCACAAGTTTGCTCATGAATGTGATATAGCTTCAACCAAGCTTTCTCCTTGTCTACACACCGGGCTAGCAGTCCCCCCACTGTTTGGTGATAGAGCTCTCCTTCAATTAGCATGAACCGGGTTAGCTTGACCACGGGGATTGTATTCTCGCTAGTGTTTAACTGCGCGATAATAGGGGAACGCCAGTCCTCCCCAGCTAATTGTATTCTCGCTAGTGCTTCCTCCTCACTGTAATGGTCTTCGCATCGTCAGACAATAGTAGCTTTGCTCCCAGTATGGCCAATACGTCGGGCAACCAATTAGCTGACCTCGTCACATGCTCGAACCTTACTTCCTCAAACTTCTCAAGTAGCTTCTGCACCATTGTTCTATATGTTGCCAGAGAAGCTTCCTTCAGCCCAAACTCCCTTGTTGACTGCTTTACTACTAGACTCAAATCTCCCAAGATGTCAGTCACTTGACTCCCATACGCTCTATGTTAGAGGAATACTGCCAAGATCATTATTTTTGTAAAACGGTTTTCGATTAAAAATTAACTGGACGGACAAACGCCGAAACAGGCTCCAGATAAAACTTTTGACGTCGAATGATCAAAAATAAACCCGTGCAACCAAAGTTAATTTAGA